>CM060688.1:89484811-89652311 GCA_030686995.1 Artemisia argyi
TAGTACCACTAGAACTAACCACATCAGAAGTCTGCTTCTTAGTGCCACCAACTTTCTTAGGTTCAGGAGGAGTCTTTTTGGGTTGATACTGAAACTGCTTACCCACAACAGGTTTAGTAAACCCCCTTGACCCAGAATTGTAGGACCACCTTGCTTTCCTTTCTTCCTGTTGTTGACAGTCTTGAAACTATCATTAACAGGCTTAGTAGGCTGAATAGGAGTTATAACAACTTTAGGACAGTCAGTCAGAGTATGACCAAATATCTTACACTTGTCACAACGAGGTGGTTGCCACTCATATTCAACCCGTATCTTCTCAATAGTCTAACCCGAACCATCAAGTAATGGTATCTCAACAGTGAGGCTATCCCGAAGCACCTCATCCGACTTCACTTCTATCATGCATCTAGCAAAACTACTACGGCCCCACGATCCCTTGCACATTTGGCTTGTAAAAGCATCTAACCTTTTGGGCGTGCCAATCAGTGTGGCAAGAAGACTAAGGCCATCATCATAAAACATAGCAAGGGGAACATCATGGAATTTAACCCACACCGGTATGTTAGTCAAATCCTCTTTAAGTAGGTTTGTGTTCAAAGTCCATGGTTTAAGAATGATAGGAACATTTCTGATCAACCAAGGACCATTTTCAAGCACATCATCAACACCTTTCTTCGAGTTGAATTTAAAGAAGAAGAACCCCTTAGCATTCATCATTACCTTTTGCACACCAAACTTAGCCCATGCATTGCGGACAAAATAATCAACAACAGGAAAAGCAAGGCGTTGGCCAAGAAAGTAACCGTAAAGAGTATTCTCAAACCGTGTGTTCACCTCTTCCACTACTTTCATTGGAATTGAAAGGTCAACATCACCCTTCTTATTGCTACATTCCAACCTTCGAAAATTAGACACATGTTTCTGCTATTCATTAGAAGTAGCACCCGCATAAGAAACCAACTTCACTCCAGTACCATTAGTAGTACCAACCTTAGGACGACCATAAATTGCACTTGACAAAGGGTTACTTGTAAAATTAGCTTCTGAGGCACCAATTGCACGTTGAATTTTGTTCATGGCATCATCAAAGTTCTTATTCGCATTAGCAAACAATTGTTCTACATTAGGCTGTTTAGAGCCTTTAGAAGACGAGTTAGAATCATATGTACCATGAAGCAGCTCCACATCATCCAAAACAACCTTATCATTGTTAATAATAACGTTACCAACATTACCAAGTGAAACCGGCTTCCCTTGGTTTAGTAGTTGCTCCATGTTATCATCACGAGGTGATAGGGATCCCAACTCACGTAGAGGTGATGAGACATCATCACCTAAACCAACCTTTTCCGCCTCAATCGAACCTCTTTGAGAATTACCATCATCATGTAACATGGTTATACTAGGTGCAGAAACCGAATCCCTAACAACATCACTACCCTTAGAGGCAGCACCCATCAAGCTAGTAGAACCATCTGATGTGTTCTTGTTCTTGTGATTCAGAAACCCTTGCTTAATCATCTCTCAAACCCACAACTCCACAACATAGAAAAATGAACCCTAACAAACAGTTATCACCACGACCAGTAATCACCATGAAACCCAGAACTCACGACCAGTTATCACCACGAAACCCTAACTAACCAGTTAGGGTTTAAACGAACTCGCACCAAGATCTAACCGCCAACCATGATGAATCAATCAATGGAATTTAATGCTGATCCGTTAAATAATAAAAAGGTTAAATCGAAGATATAGTAATGAATGATAGACAGTCGATGTAACCTTAATTATAGAACTGCGATTCAAAGAAAAACCCTAAGGGAAAAACCCTATGAGTGTCTACACTTTGAAAGTAATTATTTTTAGCTACCAAGATGTCAAAGCTTGTAACTTCCACTGAATTAAAGATCATTACGGTGGAAAACTAGAAGGGGGGTTGAATAGTTTTCCCCTCTTTTTCGTTTATAAAAAGTTTGTTTCAAAATGTTGATACGAATTTATTCAATTGTTTGTTTGAAAAACCTTCAATTAGAGTATAGTATGAAAATAACATATAATCAATATGATCAATTATATATATGAGCTTTTGGATTAGTTTTCCAAACTTAGTTTTATGAATGAAGCTTTGGTTGATCTTTATGTGAATATGTTTTCCTTTTAAAATCATAAAACGTTTTGTATCAAATTATCTATCAAGTTAAACCCAATATGAGAAGTGTGAATAATAATCTATTAGACTATATCATATAATTATACACACAATCACAATATTAACTTGTAAGTATAACATAATTAATCATCATGACAATATAAGCAACTATCGACACATATGTGCAAGCATAGATATAAAGTGATAAGTGAAAGAATAAATGTAAAGAGATACGAGAAAGAAAATGCAAACCGGACACGATGATTTATAGTGGTTCAGCTACAAGGACACCTTCCTTGCCCTACTCCACTCCCCGAGCACCTACTCTAGAGTTTTCTTCACTACTCAACAAGCTCCCATTTGGCGGAGAAAACCTTACACAACTTTTGCTTACACCAATTAACGACACTAAGCTAAATGTCGAGTTCTAATAGTAGCTAGAACCAATCTCACAACTTCAATCACTACACAACTTCTACACGACTTCATGACTTCTTCACGACTTCATGACTTCTTCACTACTTCACAACCTCTTCTATACTCTACTACATATTCACACATCTATTTCTTCACAACTACATAACTTCTCCACACTACTACTTCTTCCCACTACTTCTTACTCACTCATAAACTCACTACTAAGTAAGATCATCTTGATCTACTTATTACATATACATAACTCACAACTTCACATAAGCACTAACTAGATCCTAATACATCTTTGGCTTTATGATAGGGAGGATTCTTCTCTTGCACTTTGAGTGGTGAAGGATTGGATCACTTGAAACAAATACTTATAATCTTATGATCAAAGGATTTAGAAGGATGTTTTGAAGGGATTTGGACTGAAAATTTTCGTGCAAAAGGTGAGGAAAAATTGCAGAAATGAACCAGTAATTATAGGCAAAAATTTCTGACAACTGGAGCATGCCGGTCCCCTTAATTGTATGGCCGGTCCCCTTAATTATTAAGGGGGCCGCCCATAATTAAGGGGGCCGCCCTACTGAAACAGTCAGAAATTTTTGTCTTTTCTGGTGAAAGTTTATTTGGTGAAAAACTAACTGATTTTGGTTAAAAATTTGAATTCATATATTTGTTATGAACTAAACATTTTCCTTTAATTACCAAAATTGTTTTTCAAAAATATATAACATGTTTATATCATTTTATAAACTTTGTAATGTTTAAATAGAATCCCTTTGATCATAAAATGTATTAGACATTTTTTTGTACATACCTTAAGTGATTGTTGAGGCAAACTCGAGACGTTGAGATGTCGAGGCTTGTTGACGTAAGAATGCATAGATGAATTGTGATCACAAGTAACTTAAGCACTTTACGTTATATGTTGTAACTTACATCTTCGTCATCATCAAAACATGAAGAGAATGTTTAGATTAAATATCGTAATATTCATGCCAACAATCTCCCCCTTTTTGATGATGACAAACTATGTAAACTATAACTCATAGTAAAATGTATAAGTTACTTGTTTACACTTCTTCTCCCCCTTTTGTCGAAGCAAAAAGGTGCACTCTTAGACGAGAATTCAATTATGCTTGAACCCTTGAGATAGAATGTAAAAGGCTAGCTTGCATCATCGTAAGTGAAGCCTTGATCCGAACAACCTTAATGCTCCCCCTTGGTGTATGCTCAAAACTTGTTTTGGCTACCAAAGAATCGAGCGATGAAGTAATCCTTCAAAGCAAAGTTAGTAGACAAGTGCACATATATATAATGATGATGATAGATATATGCATGACACTAAATAGGGGAACAATATATGAACGTATTAGGTATATGCACTAAAAATATGACACATGCAATTATTATTTTAAAAACAACAACCTAAATTCCAAAAAAAATTACCATGACCAAAGCTAAAGACATGATAATGATTAGAACCTAATGCAAAGATTCTACCGACGTATTTTGGCGAAAGATGCCAAAATATATATATTCTAAAAGAGTTAAAGAAAAAACATGAAGATGAGAATGATACGTTCTTTTAAAAATGTAGAAAATGAAGAAGGATGAGCGTGAATGAAAAGGGAAGGTAATGACAAAAGGTTGAAAAATATGGTTTAGATTAATATATCGTTTGACAAGGGTGGATGATTGGGAATCATGGGATTTTTAGGTGTTTTGTTGGTTGACGACCGAAGATGGATATGTGAATGAGGTGGTGATGACACGACAACACTTGAAGCTTGGATATCTTCTTTGTGTTCTTCACTTGCTAGAAAGTGGAAAAGATGCATTTTATAAAGAAATTCACTTGACTTTTAGGGATTTAAGTTTTGATGGTGATGACGCACTTAGTAGAATATAGGGAATGGTTACATGGTGGAATCTTCTAGTGAAGATGGGAAATGAGGATCAAGTGGAGATGACTAGGTGGAAGCGAAAGAGTGATGATACTCTTGTTGGATAATGGAGGTATATGTTTGGGTGCATGCGTGTTGGAGAGTTTAGAGGTGTAGAGTTAGGAGCGGAAGAGGTTGATTGAGGTTTTGGATGTTGTTCAAGTGAGGGTATTGGATGTGATCTAGTGAGAAGATATTTAATCAAAATGAAGTGTTCATTGAATGTAATGGTTTTTGGGAGAAAGATGCAACAAGGTCAATTGTTGACATGTTTTTCAACTTGATTCAAGTTGTGAGGTGATGAAGGAGAGCTAGAGGAAAGTTGTTCCAAGTTGCATTAAGCAAGGTGTAAGGTAAGAAGAGCATAAAGCTCATGGGCTTCCTTGAGTTCTTCAATGAACTTCAATTTTTTGGATCAAGATGATGATGGTGGAATGTGGTTGTTATTAGGGATGGATGATTGGACATGCAACATAGGAATGGCATGTGAAGTTATAGGGTGTGGTGGTGACACTCTTGGTGGTGGAGACATGTTTGAGCTTGGGTAATCATGAAAGCATGATATGGATGGAAGATAGGCTTCATGAGTGGATGGTGTTTTTGTTGAATGAGCATCAAGTGAAGCATTGGTGATGAGGTTTAGATTGTTGTTTTGGGATTGTGCATGCTCATCATGAGAAGAAGCATTGGTGGAACCAAGCATGGGTGTTTGGCTTTGTTTGTGAGATGGGTTATTTGTATGAGCATAAGATTTGGGTATTGGTTGATTTGGAACAACATCACTTGAGCTTTGACAAGAGTCAATTTTTCTCCTCCAAACGGGTTTTACGGAGATCTTAGCAATTCTTGAGAGTTTAGATCTTGGATTGTTGGGGGATAACATGTTTGGTTGGATGATCATTAAGGATGAAGGAGATGTATTTATAGTGTAGGAAAGGTGTGGTTTAGGAAGGTAAATTTTGAGGGCATGGAAATGATGGATAACTCGAGATTGGTAGTATAAAGGATGATTCGGTTTTTCATATCACATGGGTGGTTTGAGGATGTACTGAAGAAGGGTTATGAGGTATGAGTGTAAGGTAGAAGGATATATGTGAGTGAGTGTGTTTTTCCTTCCCATTAAATTCGTGCTCATCCGGACATATGCAATAAGGGTGTAAGATCTAATGGCAAGAAATATACACCTAGATGAATGAGATATATATAGTTAAGCATGTAAAGGCATACAATCAAATCACATTGGAGCAAATAAACATCTAGAAACAATATATATGCGATATGCCATAAATCTAGGAATGACAGAATCTAATAAGAAGCAATGTTCATAAAAGTAAGCTTAGCGTTAGGTATATTTAGGAATAGCAATTTAATCAAGTTGGAGAATGAGTATGAGACTATTACTAGTGGTGCTCAATTCAGGCTAAACACGATCATTTTTACGGGTTACACACACCCAACTTCTCACATAGAAGCAATTCAACCGTTAGGTTAAATTGAATTTCTAGTCAATAGATTCTCCAGTAGTCATTCTTTTTTTAGAAGAAATTAAGTTCCTAAATTTACCTATCGAAGAGTACCAAATATGAAGTTTGCTTGATTCACTAATACTTGGCTTAATGTGACTCAAACATCATGTTTTTATGAAGGTAAATCTAAATGATATATTTTACTCGCTATCTCAATAGAGATGTGTTGAATGTTTAGATAAGAGTAAACGCAAAGTTTTAATCTTTGTTCATGATTTACCGATTATTTGGTTTTGATGGCATATTACTTGATTAAATAAATGTGCTAGACTTTAAGAGTGCTCCTTAGCGTATCTTGTGAGATGAATCTCATTAAGATTATTTATCTTAAATGAGTTTGTGATTCTCAAATCAAAACAAGACATTAATACATTCTTAGACAAATATTGTTTCCTATGATTTTTGACATTGTTATATATCATAATTTAACTAGTATTTGAAAAATAAATTTTACTTGTTTATGGATTGTGACAAGTTATTTTTCAATTCTAATAACTTATATTATTTCAAAAAGAAAAGTGTAGTGCATTATCTTGTAACACAACCATTCATGCTACAAAGAAAATGAAATACATATAATATATAGTGTGTATTATTCTTAAATATGTATTTTATCTTGACGTGATGATTTTAAATAGTGTGAGCAAAGTTTACATATGTTGTTAGTTTGCTCATGTTTGGTTTTTCGGATATGACACATTTATCCATTACATCGTAATGTAAATTGCTTGAATATTTCGGACGAAACATCCAAGTCGTCAATCCTACTTCATTGTATATTGTATGTATGTGTTAAATATGTTATTCTAATAATTGGAACACAACTTATTGGACAAGTAGATTCAATATGACATTATCAATACAAGTGTGAGTTATGATCCAATGCATATTCTTTTCATCTACAAAGGATGTAAATATTTTCATATCAATCTAGTGTGATTGAGTATGTAGATTCAAGACTATATCTTTTATTAAAATTTGATGTAATCTTGAAACTAAACAAATAACAATCCAATTTCTTGTCCACACTCAAAAACATGTCAATTAGATTTGATGAATATATCAACCATAATTTGAATAATGAATTGATATAATATCAAGATCTTTCTTGACCCTCACAAACACTCATTTAAAATAAATAGGCATTTTGATAGTGTGTTCCATTAATTAATCCTAAGATTATTTATGAGAGAGGTTAGTGAATGATTGAAATTTGACTTATTACTTCGTGATTGCTATATGTATTGTTTATGTGAAAGACTCTTCATTGTTACTTATAAAGAACACACTTACATTTTGAAGATACTTTTTCATTTATATAACTACTAATGTTTTACAATGATTCAATTTCTCTTATTAAACAACTTAATATAAAATAAGAATTTGTTGAAAATATTTAAGTGTGTTGTTAATAATAGATTAAATTGTTTGAAATATTTAGGTGACTAGATTTAACTCATTTACAAGATGTTTAAGTAACATTAAGCCATCTATACCTATATGCAATGCAAGACTAGTTATGCAAACTTAACGTAAGAAATTTAGCATAAGATCTAGTTAGGCAAAAACGGATAACTAGTTACGAATTAATAGAGAACATGGCACATATGCAAAGATATTCAAATAGCTAAATTACAAATGGCAATGATTATCTAATATACTCTATTAACAAAATAGAATCACAAATGAGTTCACATAGCACATAAAACACTTGTAGTCGTTTTGTGTATTATATATACCAATGTTTACTTAGCTCGATTTTATTTGAAAATAAAATAGTTTCCTACCCATTTTAAAATTTAATTAAGATCAATATTTTGAAAGCATAAATTCTTAATTTTTCAAAGATATACCGACTAGGAATGCCCAACTCGAAGGAAAAGGTAAGATGCAAGTTTTACGTTAAAACAAGACTTAAATATTTGACTTCCGTGTAGTATTTTGACTTTCTGACTTATTTAAGTTTCAAATGGTTACATGTAAATATTTTTAAATGAAAGTAGACTCAATTACCTTTAAAACGCTGGGTGGAGCGACTTCTACGGAGTTACGGTTATTTTTATATGATTTTTCAAAGTTTCCGAAAAAACTGCGAACAGACAGGCGGACCCCTTAAATATTTAAGGGGGCTGCCCAGTATTTATGGGGGCCGCCCATCTGGTACTCAAAATTTCATTTTTTGTAAAAAATTATTTTCTGACTTTTCGGAAAGGTGTGTAACTTTCTGATTTTGATACCAAACATATAACACTTATTTTAAGCATGATATTATTTCGAGCTAGTATAATTAGTGTATATAACATCAAAACTAATACAAGTTAATCAACAAAACACTTTACATATTTAATCCTCCTTAATGGATAATTTGATACATGGATCGTACTCAATTTTTAAAACCATTTGTTTTGAAAATTAGAGCGACGTGGCTCTGGTACCAATTGTGGAAAACTAGAAGAGGGGTTGAATAGTTTTCCCCTCTTTTTCGTTTATAAAAAGTTTGTTTCAAAATGTTGATACGAATTTATTCAATTGTTTGTTTGAAAAACCTTCAATTAGAGTATAGTATGAAAATAACATATAATCAATATGATCAATTATATATATGAGCTTTTGGATTAGTTTTCCAAACTTAGTTTTATGAATGAAGCTTTGGTTGATCTTTATGTGAATATGTTTTCCTTTTAAAATCATAACACGTTTTGTATCAAATTATCTATAAAGTTAAACTCAATATGAGAAGTGTGAATAATAATCTATTAGACTATATCATATAATTATACACACAATCACAATATTAACTTGTAACTATAACACAATTAATCATCATGACAATATAAGCAACTATCAACACATATGTGCAAGCATTGATATAAAGTGATAAGTGCAAGAATAAATGTAAAGAGATACGAGAAAGAAAATGCAAACCGGACACGATGATTTATAGTGGTTTGGCTACAAGGACACCTTCCTTGCCCTACTCCACTCCCCGAGTCACCTACTCGAGAGTTTTCTTCACTACTCAACAAGCTCCCTTTTGGCGGAGAAAACCTTACACAACTTTTGCTTACACCAATTAACGACACTAAGCTAAATGTCGAGTTCTAATAGTAGCTAGAACCAATCTCACAACTTCAATCACTACACAACTTCTACAGGACTTCATGACTTCTTCATGGCTTCACGACTTCACGACTTCACAACTTCTTCTATACTCCACTACATATTCATACATCTATTTCTTCACAACTACATAACTTCTCCACACTACTAATTCTTCCCACTACTTCTTACTCACTCATAAACTCACTACTAAGTAAGATCATCTTGATCTACTTATTACATATACATAACTCACAACTTCACATAAGCACTAACTAGATCCTAATACATCTTTGGCTTTATGATAGGGAGGATTCTTCTCTTGCACTTCGAGTGGTGAAGGATTGGATCACTTGAAACAAAGACTTATAATCTTATGATCAAAGGATTTAGAAGGATGTTTTGAAGGGATTGGGACTGAAAATTTTCGTGCAAAAGGTGAGGAAAAATTGCAGAAATAAATCAGTATTTATAGGCAAAAATTTCTGACAACTGGAGCGTGCTGGTCCCCTAAATTGTATGGTCGGTCCCCTTAATTATTAAGGGGGCCGCCCATAATTAAGGGGGCCGCCCTACTGAAACGGTCAGAAATTTTTGTCTTTTCTGGTGAAAGTTTATTTAGTGAAAAACTAACTGATTTTGGTTAAAATTTTGAATTCATATATTTATTATGAATTAAACATTTTTCTTTAATTACCAAAATTGTTTTTCAAAAATGTATAACATGTTTGTATCATTTTATAAACTTTGTAATGTTTAAATAGAATCCCTTTGATCATAAAATGTATTAGACATTTGTTTGTACATACCTTAAGTGATTGTTGAACCAAACTCGAGACGTTGAGATGTCGAGGCTTGTTGACGTAAGAATGCATAGATGAATTGTGATCACAAGTAACTTAAGCACTTTACGTTATATGTTGTAACTTACATCTTTGTCATCATCAAAACATGAAGAGAATGTTTAGATTAAATATCGTAATATTCATGCCAACAATTACAATAATTCCTTATTCAGTAATAAATACACAATACTCCCACTGAATTTGACATCATTGTAAATGTTTCATATCCAGTGAAAGAAAATAGTATGGTTTTAACTTCCTACACCTTTGAATGTCCATACGTAACAAGTACTTATGCACTAAAGAGTGTATCCTACTATGTAAATGATGGACTATCCACCAAATGCTATTAACTTGAAAAATTGGGCATGGAATTTCTTCCTTAACAGGTCTACCATCCTACAATGTATTTAGTACCTCTTAAATAGTCAAAACAACTAGTTTGTCTTTTAACATTTTGCAGTAATTAGTCTAGCTTCTAATAATTTATAAAATGTCATACATAATTTTCTATTAACCAAATATCATATTTGTTACTAAGAATTTAATCACCAAATAAGGATGATAAAATCCCTATGAAAAATATGCAATTATTTTAACTATTAAAAATTTGCTATGAGTTATATTAGAATTGAGACATATCTAATATTCCTATTATCCCTTTTCATGCATGAAAAGAAATAGGATTGTATCTCACTCTTCTTTTATAGAAAGGAGACTTCTTTTGTCTTTTAAGTAAATTATTCTTAATCAAACATTTGTTTGAAAATAGAACGATATCAATTTACCAAAGCCCAAAGTGTGTTTACGGTTTGAACGTTGCATTAATACATTAAAACGAACTACAAAATTAAATTTTAGTATTTTCGATAATTGGTCTTTAAGAAAATAAAATACCCATTGGTAAATATTCATATAAACCGTAGTATTTTCTTAAAGCTAGGATCCTAATTGACATAGTACCATTACATCAGTTGATCTGCTAGTAATGATAGTATTCAACAAGGTAATTGTCGAACAATAATTGCCAATATCATATTGCAATTCCTAGATCATTATAGGATTTACATTCACAAAACCTTTTGCAATGTAAGCATGTTTCATCCCCATCTAATGCCTTGAGTCCAAGCTCTCACTTCCTACTCAATTTAAGTCGTCTAACTGAAAAACTGCAAACCCATAATTCCATTACATCAGTTGATCTGCTAGAAATGAAATTATGAAATTTACCTCTCCATTGCAATCTAGCCAAGCTCTCACATGACGTAAACTACAACTTCAAGTGTTCTTAATTAGATGTCATTCGACTTAATTTTATAAGGGTATTAATTTTGACGTGTAATCAAAATAATGTATGAAGAAGCATGCACACAACTTCATAACATTGGTTTTACAAAACAATTTTAATTACCAATTCACTAAGAGTAAAATAGCAAAGTTTTGATTGAGGTATCGGGTTCACCAATCAAAGAATTACCAACAATTATCGTCCACTTATATCGTACTTTTGCATAAGCCCTAAAGCTTAGTGTTTTGGATAATCATTGTGGAATTGTAGTCAATTCACCCTTAAGATGACAGTGTACGTAAAATAGTGATATAGGTAAGTCTAGATCGGCATACAAGTGGTTATAGAGAATCGGTAGGTGCATGGTCTTTAAAAACCCCTCTCTACAAGCACATTGTATGGCGACTTTCGGTCCGCCTTTCGCACACTATATACAAAAACATCAATCAACCAATCTTTTGAAATTTAAACTCTTAAAACCAAAACAATTTCGCCATTTATTTAGTCCATATTATTTTTCTATTCAAAATTACCTTTTTTCGTTTATAAACATGTCTCACATAATAATAAACAAAAAACAAGTAATACATAATAAAAAATAAAATAACCAAATAAACATATAGGGCCTGTTTGGTACGCAGCTTTTATAGAGCTGTAAGCTTTTTGTTACAAAAATAATCTCCTACAAAACAAGTAGATCCGTTTGGATGTATCAACTTTAAGCTTTTATTTTAAACAAGTAGTTCCAAAATAAAAAGCTGATGCATGAAGCTTTTAAAAAAAATTGGAGCTGTTAAAATATAAAATAACTGTTAACAGCTTCTAATTACATTTAACAACTATATTACCAAACACTTTTATTGAAAAAAAAGATACAGCTTGTAGCTCATGTTAACAGCTTTGCAGTTTACAGCTTACAGCTTACAGTTTACAGCTTACAGTATACAGCTTACAGCTAATTTTGCCAAACATACCCATATATAACATAACAATTAAATATGTATAAATATGTAGCCACATGCAAATTTTATTCGATAGTCCTATTAATCATCAATCTAGGTGTATAACGCATTTATTCAATTAGGGCTTTCTTCTTCAAAGGAAAAAGAACCACATACATCGATAAATCGAGTGCGTAAGTCAAAACTAAAAAATTACCACATAGCACGTAATTGATTACTTAATATTGGAGTCTTCCCCAATTCGACATCTATAAATAAATTTACATGTTTCGATATAACTTAACATTTAATTAATATATACAATTAAACCATTTAAATCATCACACAATTAAATCCATGCAAACATGCATTTTTCATGGATTATGCTTAATAATTAACATATTGTACCAAGATCGTTTACTAAAACGCATAACCAATTACATGACATCCTAAGGTTTCTAATCGTATTAAAAATCAAAACCAAAACCCTAAAAAATAAATTGGGTAAATTGACCCATTAAAAAAAATTAGGGTTAGGATAATGAAAACCCTAGAAAAATGTAATTAAACGAATCAAAATTTAATTTTTATGCGTTTCGATAATTAATTACACATTATAATGGCTCATGATGCCACTGTTGGAATTATAATATCATGACATGCATATAAATAAACCAATAACATCAAGTAAGCATATGCGGAAGCATTAACAAGATCATATAACATGTAATTAATTAATCAATAATAAATAGTAAACATACCTTTGTAATTCTAGCACGAACAAGAATCAATTAAAACAATCTTCAACTTATGAACCCTAATTAGGTTTTATGTTGATTGTAAGAATAATCTTTTACCTTTTTGTTATTCAATCCAAGATATAACCAATAGTGTGGTTATATCACGTTCTTGTACACACATACTAAAACAAGTTAAAGTTATGCAAGTAGAACAAAACAAAACACTTTTTATGCTTCAAAAAATTCGACTCCCCTTAATGAATAAGGTGGATCGATTTTTGCAAGAGAAAAGAGAAGAGAAAAACACTTTAAGGTATGTTTACAAGTTTTGAGAAAACAATAACCCATGATGTGTTTATATACTTGAGTTAACTTGGAGTCCAAGGCATTGAGGAGGTGGAACTGCCCCTTGCCAATCGGTTATGGTATCCCCTAGGGATTCCAGAACTTTCTTGACATTCCAATTATTCACAAGTATTACTTTCCTTTTCTTCGTTTAACGGTCGTTAGCCTTTTCCGTTAAATGTTAACGATCGTTAAGTGTTTATGTTTATAATTAATATAACATTTATATATAATTATTAATATTTAACTTTCATACGTAAAGTGTGCAATCCTGTGATCTTGAGTTCGATCCCAACACACATCTATTAATTTATGTTCATAAATCTAACAATTTGGTCTTGTACTGTGCTCTGTTTCAGCTATGATGCATTGGGTACTACTGTCGGTGGCTAGTAATTCATTTTAGTTTGTGCAAGTATGAATGGCTGTGGTTTCATGGGGGTTTTTATTCCTCTTTAGGCCCGGGCACTTTTGGTTGCATTGTGACAGATTGGTATTTCGAAGGAATCAAACAAGTGGTCTTTAGCTAACAAGTGGTCTCTGTCTCTTTAGTTTACATGTGGTATTTTCAAAGATGACTTGTTATTGTATTTTTTTTCTCTTTTTTGAGTCTTGTATATATTGTTGCTTTTAAAAAATAAAAATAAAAAACTAGCTGAAATCAACATAAACTTCTCAATACAAATTGAATATGATATCTGACTTGCATTTAATTATATAGTATAAAAGAAGTATAAAAGAACACTGATTAGCTTACTAATACTAATTAAATAAAAGTTTAAGGACATCAAATTTTAAGCAACTCACTATAAGATTTGGGGCAAATTAAAAGCCAAAATGTCGTCCCTAAAAACCTTTAGGGACGAATATATTTTAACAAACTCTCAAAAATGTTTTACAATGCCCTTCAATGTTGGCTATACATTAGTTATTTATTTAGAGTGGAAAAGTAAGATGGTGATACTGTTAGCTTGAAATATTCTCATATATGCTACAAAAGATCGATGAGGACTTACACTGACAAGCATATTATCAACAACAGATCGGACAAGAAGAAAAAACAGACAGCTGTAACAATTCAAATGGTAGTAATAGTAACGTAATTAAGCATCCGGTTCGTGGGAAATTTGAATGTTCCGATTACTTCTTTGGTCTTTTCTTATATATCTCGACGCTGTACAATGGTGCTATTAAGTTATTAACCATAACATCGAGTTTTACTGGCCAACATCAATTGCTTTTTTTACATGTTTCCTTAGTTATTCAGAGCTAACCTAGAGCTAACCTTTATATATTTAAAATCATTGTAACCAACTCCTATGTGTGTCTTTTCCTTTAAGAAAATGTATATTTAAAATCAATCTAAGTAGTGGTAACAGTTACCAATATCATCATTGTCAACTCGACGTCATGTCAACTTCTCTCTCCACAACCAACATCACTATCAACATAGTGTAATCATGCAACCAACATAACCACCCAAATATTACCTCGCTCACTTATACACAAATATATTATTATTTCCCACGCTCCACACAACTTGGCCATGTGACGACTGAGTTGCACTAAATGAAGGGGACAACTCGTCGTGTTAGGGTGTTGGTAACAAGCAAGACGTGTGGTATAAGGGGGAAAACGTGTCTCACCCTTCTTATTACCTCTATTCTAATATACAATCGTCCATACGTGTGATAATTAAGGTAGTTCGTACTTGAGAAATTCACTCTTTTTGACCACATTTTATTCTAGTTCACGAGTGTGTTATGAGTTTAGGCAATTTACGTTTCACCTAGTATCTACTAGATTCTAAGAGACACATACAACAATGTCACATGTGTTAGATTATAGAATTCTTGTAGTTATTATATTTTATTGATAGACTATTTATACGGCACATAACACAAAGCCCTAATGAACCTAAGCTCATAAATCAGGCTTTGAACATATTCATCCGCTAATATTTTCCCGCAACTCGAGTGGCGAAATTTCAAAAGCTCGAATTATAAAATAAAATGATAATTATTTAAAAAAAAATATATATAACTAAAGACAAAAACCAAGGTGAAGATATAAATAATTAAGACTTAGATAACAGCCAATTGGAACGGATAAACATAATCATAAGAATAGTTAACTTTTTTTTTCGGCGACTTTCGAGACTTATAACGGTGCTTGACGACGCATCCGACCGGTGAAGGCAAATATTCCGGTATTCTTCTCTTCTGCATTTAATTATGAGTCCACGACCGCTAACGTTGTCAATTAAATCTAAGCAGTTTGAGAGTTATAAGCAAACAATACGTGAGTCGTATGTATTTTCTGAAGTCGTCGGCTTGTTACAGCAAGTGAAGGCGCATCGCTGATCGAGGATACGATTACGATTTTAGTATGCTTTTCTTTTTGTTTAGGAGTTACGGTTGAAATTGTGGGTTGCAATTTATCTTTTCTTTTTTCGGAATATGGATAAATAGCAGCAGCTAGGGTATGACGAGGTGGTATAGAGGTGGCGGCTCATGGTGGCCAAAATGATTGAATTCCTCGTAAGTATTATATTTTATTGATAGACTATATATAATGCTCATAACACAAAACCTTAATGAACCTGAGCCTACAAATCGAGCTTGGGCCATATTCATCCACTAATACGTTTTGTGGGCTCAGGTCATATTCATCCGCTAATAACATGCTCTTCTAATGAACATCATATGCATTTCGAAGTGTGCATAGAATGAAAATGGAAAACTAAGACGATTCAAAAATGTTCCAAGATTTCATATTTTCAAGCGCTAGACCATACAGGTACTTTAGGATCTATAGTTTGCATTCTCTCCGTATGACCATCGTGCATTGTGGAAGTGTAAGAAAACTAAGATACTACGAAAATGTCGTAAGACTGGATATATATCCAGACCGGCAGACCTGATTTAGTGATTTGGTATTTATAACTTATAAGCTTAAGATAGCATCTCTTAATCTAGGTAGTTCATATAAAGCTTAAATAAATTATTTATAAAGATAAACAGAGCCAAATATTATAGCAACATTGTGGTTTATACCTGTAAAAGTTTTGCATGAATCACACTATTGTAGAAGCATTGTATTTGTATTCCTTAATTTTTCATTCGGATGCTGTCTAGTTTTTTTTAACTCTTTGGTGATTATTTCCCAGCCACTTTCTTACTGGTTTTTATCAACTCCATGACTGTTCAACAAAACGATGTGCTACTAGTAGCTGTCAAATTTTGGATATACATTTTTACCGAATAAAAGAAAAAGAAAAAAATTTCCATTTTTTTTATTTTTATTTCTTTTACATTTTATCTAGTGAATTTTGTTCCCTAATCAACAATAAATTAGCTGAACTTATAAATTAAACAAGTCTATGAGTCCATATTCATTAGGAAAATCGATGACACAGACTAGATAAGCCAGCTGTTTGATGGAAGAGAGCGAGCCAAATTATTGATAGACAAGTTTTAACATTCTTTTGGAGCGAAGCATGTGAACCAATCAACGTTGTCGGTTAAGAACGTGTTAAAAACCAAAATCTACTTATGGTTTTTCATACCAAAGATACCCAAACAGCTTTTAATTAAGTATGTTTCGTATTGGGGTTTTATAATTTTGACATTCTTTGGAACTTGGTATCTTTCAAATCGAGATGCATATGCTTTGTTTGACAACTTTGCGCAACTTTATTAATAGCAAACGGTATCATGAATTTTACCTCCTCGCCATTCAGACGTGGCAGCCCGCCATGTCTCGCCACCCCTCACCGCGACACCCCCATCCCTTGCCACTTCTCGCCATTTGGCAGCTCGCAGGGGAAACAAAGCACAAACGACAACCACTTTTTTTAGGTTACCGTTTGAAAAATGAATTTAGTGTGTTTGATAAATGGAAAAAAAAAAAAAATTGAGGGTGGATGGGGCCCAAATGAAGAGTGTTGAACACTAGTGATGCATGTAGCTCACAACATAGCTCACAATAGGTGCATAGCCCAACTATTGAGATTGTTGACTTAATTGCATCTTTGCCTGCTATGTTAGTCAAAAAGTGGCTAGTCAAAAAATTGTGGCAGAGAAAGTGGCTAAGTGGCCAGTAACTATTGATCTTTTTCACACATGGGTTTTCACACTATGTCTTTCACCATAAAAGGGAAGAACCTGAGCTTCATTCGATCATCCCAAAATTCAGCAAACATACTTGTTTGTTTGACAGATTTAGTGAGAGTATTTTGTAGAGAGAAAAAGAGTGGTATAGAATTGTTATATAAAATTCTATACGAGTGAGCTTTTGAGGGGAGTGTATAAAATCTAGTGAGTGTCCAAAATACTTTCAAGAGTATTTCTCGGAGTCTAGATTTTGAGCGATACACTGGGTAACCTCGGTACTCCATATTTGCTAGTGAAATTCCAGTCTTGCTTCCGCTCGTGGACGTAGGTGATTGCCGAACCACGTTAAATCCTGGTGTCTTTATTTATTACGCAATTGTTCTATTTAATTACTCGTCTCGAAAGTAGACTAATCACAACAAACTGGTATCAGAGAGGTAGTTGTGATTAATTATTTTTGAGATGACGATAATAAAATCCGATGTGGAGAAATTTAATGGTGAGAATGATTTCGGTTTATGGAGAATGAAGATGCGGCCTTTACTAAGCCAGTAGGGGTATTTATCTGCCTTGCAAGGCAGAGATAAATTACCTGAAAGGTTGACTGATGAAGAGAAGGATGAGCTTATGGAGAAGGCACATGGCGCGATTATATTAAATCTCGCTGATAGCGTGCTTCGAGAAGTAGCAGGAGAAACTACTCCGGCCGGACTTAGGCTACCACTCTAAAGTCTTTATATGACGAAGTCTCTTACTAACCGTTTGTATATGAAACAACGGTTGTATACTCTCAGGATGAAAGATGGTTCACTAAATGATCACATCAATGAGTTCAATAAAATAATTTTGGACTTGAATCACACTGATGCGAGAATTGAAGATGAAGATCGCGCACTGTTCGTTACCAAAATCATATGAGCACTTGGTTACAACTCTACTATACGGTAGAGAAACCATTTCAATGGAGGATGTTAAATCGGCCCTAAATTCTAGCGAGTTAAGGAAGAAAGTCTCGGCAGATTACGTTGAAGAAAGTGTTAATGGTTTGATGGTAAGAGGAAGACGTAACGATAAAGCGTCTAGTAGCAGAGGTCGTTCTAGATCTATACCAAGATCTAGGAAATTCAAATGTTATAACTGTCACATGGAAGGATACATGCGAAGAGACTGTCCAGATTTAAAAGGCAAAAGGGGTGCAATGGAAGCAGATAAAGTCGCTGCAGTTGTAGAAGGAGATTCTGATGGCGCGAATGTTTTTAGTGTTACGAATGACCGCTCTGGTGACTAGTAGATTCTTGATTCGGGTTGTTCCTACCAGGTGTCATAATAGGGACTGGTTTTCCACATATCGAGAAATTGATGGCGGTAAAGTCCTTATGGGAAACGACGCTCCTTGTAAGGTTATTGTTATAGGCACAGTTCAAATCAAGATGTTCGATGGCATAGTGAGGACATTGACAGATGTCAAGCATGTTCCAGAATTAAAGAAGAACCTCATTTCCTTGGGTACATTGGATTCCATTGGCTATGACTATCGAGGTCGAGGTGGAGTATTGAAGGTCTCAAAAGGTGCACTTGTTGTGATGAAAAGTGAAAAGATTAATGGCCTTTACTTGTTAAAAGGTAGCATGATTATTGGTGCTGCAAGGGTTTCGTTGTCTTCAACAGATTTAGACACTACCAAGTTGTGGCACATGCGCCTAGGGCACATGAGTGAGAGAGGAATGATGGAGCTTAGTAAACGAGGTTTGTTGTGCGGTCAGAATACAGTGAAGTTGGAGTTCCGTGAACACTGCGTTTTGGTAAACAACACCGAGTAACGTTCGGCACTGCTATTCATCGGACAAAAGGTATGTTGGACTATATACATTCAGATTTGTGGGGTCCATCTCGTGATCCTTCTAAAGGTGGTGCTAGATACATGTTAACCTTCATCGATGATTACTCGAGAAGGGTATGGGTGTACATCTTAAAACGAAAGGATGAAGTATTTGTCAATTTCAAGCAGTGGAAGACGATGATAGAGAAGCAGACTAGAAAGTCCGTCAAACACTTGAGAACTAACAATGGTTTGGAATTCTGCCAAGGAGAATTCAACGAGTTCTACAAGAATGAAGGTATTGTGAGACACCACACAGTGCGATATACACCACAACAGAATGGAGTTGCAGAACGGATGAACAGGACTCTCTTAGAGAGAGAGCATGGTGTATGCTTTCAAATGTTGGGTTAGCAAATATATTTTGGGCTGAGGCTGTCAACACAGCTTGTTATTTGGTAAACCGGTCGCCATCAACTGCGATCGATTAAAACTCCTCTTGAAAAATGGTCAGGTACCCCTGCAAACTATACTGATTTGAAGATTTTTGGTTGTCCTGCTTATGCTCATGTTAATGATGGTAAACTCGAGCTGAGGGCAAAGAAATGCATATCTCTAGGATATGCAGATGGCACGAAGGGTTACAGGTTGTGGAGCCCTGATGGTAAATTATCTCGGTTTCTTATCATTAAGGATGTGACATTTGATGAGTCTACTATGTTGAAGAAGAAAGAAGAGAAACAAGTCGATGCCGGAGAAGACCGAGAATTTGAAGAGTAGGTGGAGCTAGAAATACAAGTTCCACAAGGAGTAGTACGAGGTACTCCTGATGTGCCCATTATACAAGACGCACATGAGTCTGGTGATGATAATATTACACCAGAAGAAGTTCAGCCAGAGGAGCAACATGATCTTCATAATTATAGCCTAGCACGAGATAGGCAAAGAAGAAATGTACGAGCACCGCAACTATTTGGTCATGAAGATCTAGTAGCTTATGCCTTCAACATGGCTGAAGATATTGACGTTCAAGAACCTGTTACATATCGTGCAGCTATTAGCAGCCGGGAATCAAAGCAATGGTCCTTAGCCATGAATGAAGAAATGGAGTCTCTTTATAAGAATAATACATGGGAACTTGTAAAACCACCAAAAGGCCAGAAGATTGTCGGATGCAAATGGGCATTCAAGAAGAAGGAAGGTATCCCAGGCGTTGAAGATGAAAGGTTCAAAGCACACCTTGTTGCTAAAGGGTTTACTCAGAGAGAGGGAGTTGACTTCAACGAAGTTTATTCACCGGTAGTAATGCATAGCTCTATTCGTGTGTTATTTCCCATGGTTGCTTTACTCGATATGGAGTTGCAGCAACTAGACGTTAAGACGACATTCTTGCATGGTGAGTTGGAAGAGCAGATCTATATGTGCCAGCCAGACGGGTTCGTGATTCAAGGAAAGGAAGACCATGTATGTCTATTGAAAAAGTCGTTATACGGCTTAAAGCAATCACCTCGATAATGGTATAAAAGGTTTGACATATTCATGACTAGCAAAGGTTACTCAAGGAGTAATTATGATAGTTGTGTTTATAATAAGAAGTTTCCAAATGGGTCATATGTTTACTTGTTGTTATATGTGGATGATATGTTAATTGCTTCTAAAAACATGTCAGAAATCGATCAACTAAAAGCTCAACTCAAAAGTGATTTTGAGATGAAAGATTTGGGTGCAGCTAAGAATATACTAGGGATGGAGATTATAAGAGATAGAAGCGAAGGAAGATTGTATTTGTCGCAAAAGAAATACATAGAAAAGGTACTTCAGTGCTTTGGGATGAACAATTCCAAACCGGTTAGTGTTCCACTTGCTGCACATTTCAAATTTTCATCTGCATTGTCACCCAATACCGAGGAGGAGGTGGAGTACATGTCACGTGTTCCATATACTAGTGCCGTTGGTAGCATCATGTATGCTATGGTGTGTACTGGACCGGATATTGCATAGGCCGTAAGTGTAGTGAGTAGGTATATGGATTGTCCAGGGAAAGCTCATTGGGAAGTAGTGCAATGGATTCTTAGGAATCTCAAGGGAACAACAGATTTGAGCCTGGTATATGATAGCGGTGGTAACACTTATGTTACCGGGTATTTTTATTCTGATTATGCAGGTGATTTGGATCAAAAAAGGTCTTTGACAGGGAATGTTTTCATTCTTGGTGGATGTGCTATCAGTTTGAAAGCAACATTACAGTCAACAGTTGCTTTATCTACAACTGAAGCAGAATACATGGCAACGGCGGAGGGTATAAAAGAAGCAATTTGGCTGAAAGGGTTTGGTTGGTGTTCTAGGAATGCAACAGGATCAGACTGTGGTGCATTGTGATAGCCAGAGTGCCATACACTTTTCCAAAAACCAAGTGTATCTTGAAAGAACCAAGCATATTGATGTGCGGTTTCACTTTATTCGAGAAGTCATATCTGAAGGGGTTATAACTGTTAGAAAGATTCGTAGCACAAATAATCCAGCGGATATGTTGACTAAGCCAGTTACTACTAACAAGTTCGAGCATTGCTTGGACTTGGTTGGTATTCACGACATATAAAGTGATGAGCCCAAGAGGGGCTGCTAGGAAGCGGAGATTGAGAATAGATAGCAAAGAATGGAATGTTCGTCAAGGTGGAGATTTGTTGAACAGTAGTCATGCATGTAGCTCACAACATAGCTCACAATAGGTGCATAGCCCAACTATTGAGATTGTTGACTCAATTAAATCTTTGCCTGCTATGTTAGTCAAAAAGTGGCTAGTCAAAGCATTGTGGCAGAGAAAGTGGCTAAGTGGCTCGTAACTATTGATCTTTTTTCACGCATGGGTTTTCACACTATATCTTTCACCATAAAAGGGAAGAACCTAAGCTTCATTCGATCATCCCAAAATTCAGCAAACATACTTGTTTGTTTGATAGATTTAGCGAGAGTATTTTGTAGAGAGAAAAAGAGTGGTATAAAATTGTTATATAAAATTCTATACGAGTGAGCTTTTGAGGGGAGTGTATAAAATCTAGTGAGGGTCCGAAATACTTTCAAGAGTATTTCACAGAGTCTAGATTTTGAGCGATACACTGTGTAACCTTGGTACTCCATATTTGCTAGTGAAATTCCAGTCTCGCTTCTACTCGTGGACGTAGGTGATTGCCGAACCACGTTAAATCACGGTGTCTTTATTTATTACGCAATTGTTCTATTTAATTACTCATCTCGAAAGTACATTAATTACAATGAATAGTTTGTTTGTGTTATGATAGAGGAGTATTTTGAAGTAGTAGTGCTAAAGTGATGTGGCACCAGTGATGCCCAAATGTAAAGGAAAAGCTCTTCATGATACCTTTTGCTCTAAGTGGCTTTACATGTCATATGCATTTTTCATTAGAACATCAAATTTTATTAGCAACAAAATAGCAAGGAGCAAGAGAAAGAATATGTTAGCGATTTTAGTGTCATCGACTATTTTAGGTAATCGGGATTTACTATGAGACTAATGGGATTTCATATTATGCTCTGATACGAGTTAGGGAAGTGCGGAGTGCACACTCGTTTGAGCTAATGTGTTTCTACCACGAGAAAGACGCAGGGGTCAAGGGGCAGCGCCCCTTGCAGGTCAAAGGGTAAAGCCCCTTGACTATTGGATAATAGTTGTGACTTGTTGGTTTATAACCAACTTTAATTGCCATAACCGTCATATTGAATCTGTTTATTAACAGATTCATTAGAGTCTCATTCTTACATACAAAAAACACATAAAATTCCTCTTTGTTTCTGTTTAGTATTCTTATGCCTAGAAAACTAATTGTTCTTTTTAAATTATTCCGATAAGGATTTCATGATACCCATGCATCTATAGGGTCGAAATACTTTATACCGAAAGTGAACATACACAATTTGAGAAGATATCTAGGATTATCATCACAACCCTAACCCCGATTTCTAACAGGATACAAAGACTACAATAAGCTACCTTAGGATCGATAATCCCATCGGTCCACAGTATCTGCAAATTTTAGTATTTCACACGTCCTATGCATAGCCCATCAGATTGTTCCTATTGGCCGAAATTCCTTCATCATAGCTATGTTCTAAATTTGAATTACCCAATTTTTTATATTTATTTGTTTTCACTTAGCTGTATCTTTAGAAGTAATGTGCAACTTGTATATAAACTGGGATTTCTGTGCAGCTTGTATATAAAAAGGGATTTCTGTCAATCACACGCTTTATTAGGAATAGATTTCAAGTATTTTCTTGAACATGCAAAAGTTAGCAGAATCCTATACAAGGAAACTGTTAAGGGAGAAGGATAAGCCCAAGTCCGGTTTATAGGTTTAGGGTATTAGGCTTTCACTATTATAAATAGTGGATGATTACTAAAGATTAAATTACGGATTTCATTGTCTTACATGATATCAGAGAACTAAAACACCTAACCCTAAAACCAAAAACAACCGCCACTTTCATTTTTCCGGACGTCGGCTTCGGCCGGCGGTCCGGAGCACTTGTATCCTTATCTCCATCATATATACTTCATCCCTACACATATCGACCTCTTTATTAATTCGGAGAATATGATCCGCAAAACAAAAGAAAATTAATAATAATAATCAGCCGCCACTTGGTTTTGACATCATTCGAAGACTACTGAGTTACATATATTTTTTATTTACTTGGAGAATGTGCAAAGGAGAAAGGATTTAATTCCTTGGTTTCCTTATAGTATGTAGTACATGATAAGAGAAACGAAAATGATGTCTATGTTTGCAATGCTTGGGTAGTTTTATTTTTTATAGTTGAAAAAAAAAGGGCGGATCATTATGTTTTTCTAGGGAAAAACACGCCCCGTTTGTTTGAAATGTTCTTTTGGGATTGAAGTTTTAGAACCAACTTTCTTTTTATCATCTTTTCTTTTGATGTTAATGCATGAGTTTTAGTTGTAATTTCCTTTATTTTATATCTTATTGTAGGGTATATTGTGGAAAACTAGAAGGGGGGTTGAATAGTTTACCGGTTTTTCGTTTAATTATCTTTGAAACTTTTATGGGTAATCGACAATTGAAAATAACAGACAATAAATAATATGCAAAATAAAGAAAGAAATGATCAAAACACAACACAGATGTTTATAGTGATTTGGCTACAAGGACTCTTTTTCCTTGCTCTACTCCACTCCCCGAGTATCCAATTCGAGAGTTTTTCTTCACTAGTCACCAAACTCCTTTCACCGGCAGAGAAAACCTTACACACGTCGCTTACACTTTTTCTAGTACAAAGCTAAATAACGGGTTCTAGTTCGAGGTAGAACCAACCTAACGTCGCCTATACAATATTTCTGACACTAAGCTAGATGTTGAGTTCTTTCACACGGGTACAACCACTCCCTTCACTCTAAGTATTTTAAGGACAAAAATACCAACCACAACCTACTGAATGAATACAATAGAGAGATGTATAGACTATACAAGTTTACACAATGCAAATTCTAGAAAGTCTTGCAACGTCGAGTTGAAACTTGTAGACTTTCGTATGAACTTGTGATCTTCTTGTTACAAAAGAATCTCACGCAAATGAAATATTACTAAGTTAGATGAATGAAATGAGAGTGTATATGCAAAATATGATTGTGAATGGTGAATGATTTCTTGGATGTGGCTTGATATTTATAGGGGAGAACCTCTGCAGAGCCATGGATTTTTACTCTGAGATCTATTCCAACATTTCCAGAAGAAACCATTAAGCTTTGGTTGAAAGATGCAACGTACATCAAAGATTAAAGTTTGGATACCAAGCTATCTTATCAATATATTTGCAAAAAAAGCCTTCGATGTAGTGATGAAATTGTGATACATAATCAATCTATTTTTTTGTTCATTACTAAAGAATCCTATAAAATCTTTCTATTTATCCTTTGAATTACTCATATATCCTATGAATTTCATTTCGCACCGGAAACTATTCTAGGAGAAGTTCGAATCCGTTCCGTTCAGATATTGATCGGTCTTGCTTTGACATGGTTTACGCGTTACTAGTTCCCGAAAGGGTTAATATCTCTATTAGCTAAACCCTTTCTTATTCTTACCTTGCCTTTGGACTCTTATTTTGTTCGTACAAAATCAACGGAGGCCTCCCCGACATATCTTGCAACGTCTTCAATAGCATGCTCTTCCTTCGTCTTTCCCTTAATAATTCATCAAATTTGGTGCTTTTTGATCCCCAGTTGCTGATACGTGGGAATCACACCAGGCTTTACCTCTCGAGGGATCTCGAGAAGCTTACAACCCCCACCAGGCAGTGTACCTGATCGTTGTAGTATAGTATAGTGACAAGTACCGGGGGATTAATCGTTCAACTTAGGAATAGTGTCGCTAGGATTAGAAAGCCTAAAACTAGGTCTAGAGGTGAGGGATGATTCTTTTTGTATTTTTATATTTTATAAAAGCAATTAAAATCTCGGGTTTTTGGAAGAGTGGGCGGAATTAGTTGCTAGTCAACTAACCCAATAACTAAGATGCAATCAAAATAAAATAACAAAAATAAAAATAAAGCTAATTAAACTAGTGGTGTGAACAATAATAGGGAGAATTGTGTTTACTTAGGTTTCATTACTCCCTAGATATCTTTTACAGGTTGATAGTTTGTTACAATTGCATGGATGACGGGTTATATTCCTTAAAACCATTCATGGGGTGGCGTACGTACTTCCCCAACTCTATAAGCTCCTACTTCACTCCTATGTCGAGCCGTTAAAAACTCATAACATGGGATCATTAGAATTCGCTCATGCATTAAATACAACCATAATAACCTAGTACGCATTGGTTCATGTTTCTTAAGACGTTCAAGCATGTTACCATTGGAAGTCTGCCAGTTTTCTTAAGCCTAATATCGACATCATTCATCCGTAACAACTATAAACAAACAATCAACCCATAATCAACATCTAGGTTTCACTTCATCTAAGCAAACACACAAGAGATCTAGCCTAGCATGTTGAGTTCAAGACAAGTGTAAGATATATTCAAACAACACATAGACATATTGAATGAATTGAAAGAGTACTTATCTCAAATTGACATGAAAGTTACACCCTACTTGTTCCTCCTTTAATGAATGAAAATTGCAAAACTATATATAGATTTTACAGGGTGACGGCGTCAAGAAGGAATCTCTGACACCGTCAACTCGCCGCCCATAATGATATCGGATTGCCTAGATCCAGATTTGATGCCGTCATGTGTACTTCTACTCTGGGCCGTCACTTGTAATTGGACCATGACGGCCTATGGTGACGTCGTCATGTCCATAGTGTAAAATCCTTCTGGATTGTCACGGACTTTATCCACTTCCACCGCTTGTATTACTCTTGACGCCGTCATTAAGGAGCATGTGACGCCGTCAGGTACTGTTCCCAGCAAGAAAAATTTAGACTTTGCCGTTTTCTTCACTTTTATGCTCCAAAAACGTCCAAAATGCTTCCTTTTCCAGAATTCACTCCAAAAGTACCTAAAATGACAAAAGGAACAATTTAGGGCAATATTTGATCAAATAAATTCAAATCCGGGCTTAAATGACCCCCTAAAAACGGTTCATTTTTCGCCTCATCATATACCCTTACACTTGAGATTCGCTTGTCCTCAAGAAAATGCGCTTTTATTCTAATCAAAATACAAGTTAGGGGTCATTTAACACTAATATAAAAGTAATTACAACAAATAATCATTCCACTAAAGACCAAAGACAAGCACGGAGGTTATACACTAGCACCTCACAAATAGTGTTTAGATACTCACATCTCTCGGGTGTAATAAAGTATATATCACAATATGGAAATAGAAAACATCTCTCACTACCTGTCATAGCAAAATAGATTACCATAGGCTTGGGAAAGGATCAAAACTCCACCACATGGCGTAAGTACCTAGGATAAACTATCAAAGAGATCTTTTAAATGGTTATAACGTTAGGTGTAAGGATATAGAATACATGGTTTTGTTGGATAAAGGCAATCTTTACTGGTGGCGAGTTAATCATCTTGGTTAATTACATGTACAATATGGTGTTGCTAAGCTAAGACTAGACTCGACTTAAGCTAATAAATCAAAAATAACAAAAACTTAAAACAAACATAAAATGAAACGGGATGGTAGTCCGGTTTTTTTTTTTTTTTTTTTTTTTTTTTTTTTTTTTTTTTTGCATACACTCTTATCCTACCATCCAAAATAATATATTATAGGGAATGAACATTACCCTTACACTTGAATTTTTACATACTTTACAATAAACTAATCTAATGACTCAAATCAAAATAACCAAAACACTTGGAGTACTTTTAAGATTAACACACATATGGGGGTAATATATGATGTTCTTCCCCATTACTCCATAACACAAGTACTTTACCCATGAGTCCCAATCGTCCCAAAACAATATGTACAAGGATATAACTCGACTTACCAACCATGTAATCAATTAGATAATTAACTAAGGGTTTAAACAAATAACAATAATGCACTAAAGTTGAGTACATACACGGAAGGCTAAGGCGATTTGGGTGTACATTTAAGTGGGTTGTTACAAATTCTTCCTTTAAGTAAGATGCTTAAAGTTAGAAACGAAAAGATAGGCTCAGAGGGGTGTACTAGGGGTTTCGTGTACTAAAAATGAGTACAACGCTAATGTGTGGGAAAAATTAATTGACTTAACTAGCCAAGTAATATGACTTAAATGGTCAAGTAATTATAATAAGGGTTTAAACACAAGGGTGATCCTAAAGCCTCTGATCATGTAGTAAATCCTACCACACGAATGTAGTCTTACTAGCGGTCTCGGGATGCATCACTAACGCAAGTTCTAGAATCTAAATGCTACCGGTACACTTATAAGCACTTATAGTAAATGCTTTTCCTATCAAATGTAAAGGCGAACCTCACATATTTGGGTGGAAAATTTTTCTGAATGGTACGGTTTTGTGCTAGTGATACGACTCCTATCCATGAGACGCTTGCTAAGGCTAAAGTTTCACTCCTAAATGTTGTAAAAATTTTTAAATTTGGCGCTAAAATTACACTAACAAGTATTTCTCATAGTTTTATTACACACCTACCATCAAACAAACAAACTCAAGTGCAAGTGTATCCTATAAGGTATCATCATTTACCCTCCCCTTACACTTAGGATGAACATTGTCTCTAATGTTCAATTAAAGAATGTAAAAGTGAAATAGGTAAAAGAATGAAAACGAATACTCCCCTGATTCGTTCGGTGTGGATAGTGTGTCAACAAAGTTATATCTTCCTCCAAGAAAATGAACAATCAAAGCTTCCCTTCCAGAAAAATAAATCATCTTCTTGTCATATGTAACCTGTTAAACCTGAGAAAACAAACAAGGCAACCTCGCGTAAAATCGGCGGCAATCTATATATACTAACAAATCCTAGAAAACAAATTAAGATATAATGCTTGTGGAATGAATGTTTGTAGATTTCCTGGAGTTTATAAAACTAAAGAATTAACAAGAACTTTAAGACTCCGTTAGAAAACCAAAACTAGCAAAATTTCCAGAATTTTACACATGACGCCGCCAGGAGTTAATTCCTGACGCTGTCAGAAGTGACCTGCAGAAATCTTTAGGTTAAGTTTCCGGAAAATTTCTAGAAAAACTTATGTCCTACTTTCTGGAAAATCCTGCAAAACATCATTATGACTCGATACAAGCATTTGACTCTAACAAATACTAATACACATGCCCAATTAATATTGTGGAGAATCATGATCAATTCCATTTCTTAAAAACAAATTTGGGGTTTCCCCTTACACTTATCTTTTGCGAAATACCTTTGTATGAAGTTAAGACAAAGTTAAACAACAAAATAAAGCATTTTTACAATTTTATTTTGAAACATGATCTACCAACAATAAAAATAAACCATGCATACGGAAGCAAATAACAATCAAACATATAAAAATCACACAAAGCATGGGTTGCCTCCTAAGAAGCGCTTTTCTTTATTTACGAGTCTTGTAGCTAGACTCAAGGTCATGGGCAATTACGTGACCTCATCGTTGGTCTCATTCTCTAGGTCATCTCCTATCTCGGTATCGCTTTCATAGTGCAGGTATTTTGGGTCTTCAAACTCAAAGATATCTTCCCGGTACTTGGATCCAAGTTTACTAACATCCTTAAAGAATCCACATGATAAATCAGAAGTGTTCTTACATGGTCTCCGAACATCTTCATCACATAAGATAAGTTGAGAACCTAGCTTATCAAGCCCGTCGCAATCAATTCCTTTGAGGTCCTTCCTCTTGTATGGCGTTTGGTATGACACCCTCCTAAGTCCATCAGCGAAGGTCATAATTCCATTCCGGTCGTCAACCATTAAGTTAGTGATTTCACAAAAGGGCGCTCCGAAAACAACTTGTGACAACCTTGGGTCGACATAGTCCTCAATGTTGTCCACGATCGTAAAGTCCATTGTGAATGCCATATTTCCTACGAATACCTAGATTTCATGATCTCTACCAACAACATTTTCTCCTTTATAAATCATTCCCCATCTGCAGATATTGTTATAGTGGAATAGGGACATAAAATTCTTAGGAAGGAACATATTAATGTAGACATTATCAAAATACTTGTGACCGATCATTCAAGGGATTTTGAGGTTATTTGGATCACGCCGCTTTATCCTCCCCGATCTCCCATCCTTTGATCCATATATATTCCCTTCTAGTGACGGACGGTACTCGTATACCTCCTCATTACCCTTCCGAAAAATCACCTTCCTGACGCCATTGGTGAATAAGGCACTGCCATCCTTCTCATCAAGGATTACTCTCGATTCATCGACAAATGGTTTACCGAGAACTAGGTTGGTTAATGTTAGATTAGTCACAGAGTCTATGTCATTGACTACAGTGAGGTCAATGTTATAGACGAATTCTCCAATCATAACTAATAAATTTTTTATAATTCCGGCGTTATTGATTCCTTCATACGATGTACGTTCAGGGAAGGCTTCGTTGTAAAGGGAAAGGGGGATTATGTTGATAGGGAAGTTAGGATCTATATGAGTATCGGTTATGAGCTTCTTCCTAGTAGTGCAGGAAATCTTAAAAACTTCAGAGTCGCTTCCCTTAATCCTATCGCTACTCCCTATAGCCATATCCACCAAATTTTTCTCGGGTTCCTCTATAATAAATTTACCCAAAATTGCTGGATTCTTTGTATGCCCTTTTGGTCTCTCTTTTGCTTTATCCAATTTTCCTGACTCTTGTATGACGGAGTCCTCGAATGAGTTGGCAGGGCTCTTGGCCAATTCGTGGTCTAGCTCTGAGGTTTCATCCTTAACTTCATGACCCTTAGTTGGTTGTTGGCTCTAGTCAGGTGTAGGAGCAGATAATGTGGTGATGGTATTCACAAAATGGATTGGTCCTAGGGGGTTAACAGGGTCCCTCACGTCTTTTACCTTTGGTGACAAATGTTTAAACAGTTTACCAGGACTTTTTATTTTCACAGGAGAGGTTTGCTGATTCATGACGGTAACAGATTTGACCTCTTCAGCCTGAATCGGTTTATTAACAGCGTGCTCTTTAATAGTAGTTAACAGATTACAAATCTTGTCATTTATATCAGCTTGCTGTTGTCTAAATTTGGTCTCAAGCGTGGAGAGCTGTAATTCTTAAGAGAGAATGAACTTTCGCAAGGCATCTTCATAGCTTTGCCTAGGAGTGCTCTGTGATGGAAAATGCTCGGACCATTCGATTGGAGGGGAATCATTGAAGGATACGCTCCGAGTTTGGTATCTTCTAAAATTAGGTTTATCCTTCCATGCCTCATAGGCCTCGTCAAAGTTTCGAGGTCCTCGATCAACGTGTGAAGATGTAAATTCCTTAAAAGTATGTTTTGGAAGCTCCATTCAGTTATGAGTTTCATGAGGGCCATTACACAATTTACACGAAGAAGTGATTTTGTTCACATGGCTTGAAGGCTTAGGAGCTTCGTAAGATTTCATGAGAAACTTGACTTGGTCCTCAAGTTCCATGATCCTACGGTCGGGAGTGCTAGAATTGTTCGAAGGCAAAGATATTGCCTTGACCGTTTTGTTCAAATCACGGGGATCATTCCAACTTTCGTTGTCATAGAGAGCAAGATCTTCTATGAGTTCCCATGATTCTTCCGCACTTAGATCACGTAGCTTACCACTGGCCGATTGGTCAATGGTTCGCCTTGTGGAGAGATCGACATGGTCATAGAAGATTTGGACTTGGAGCCAAAGATCTATGCCATGGTGAGGGACTTTTTAGAGTAAGTCCTTGAAATGAGTCCATGCTTCATATAGAGTTTCACCTTGACGTTGTTGGAACATCAAGATATCATTTCTAAGCTTGGTAGTTCTCCCCGGTGGGAAAAATTGAGCAAGGAAATGAGTGGTGAGATCATCCCATGAGGTGATGGATCCCGCGGGTAAACGTTCAAGCCATTGACTAGCTTGATCACGTAGAGAGAATTGGAATAGGCGTAATCGGGTCGACTCTCTAGTTGTAACATCAAGGTCTATAGAATCTACGATTTTAAGGAAATCCTTGAGATGTTGGTTAGGATCTTCGAAACGAAGTCCATGGAATGCACATCCGCTTTGCACCAACCGGATGGTGTCTGATCGCAAGGGGGACACATTGGCTCCTTGGGTGAGCTCAATAGTGTTTCAATAGCCTTGGTGGCTAGGACGGGAATACTCTCCTAAGGTTCAGGGCCTAAGAGGTTGGTTTACTAGTGGTGGGTTTTGTGGGTGGTTTTGTTGTGGTGGGTTGATGGGTTCAAAGATGTTACCACCTTCCATGATATCGGATGGTAAAGGTTACGAACAAAGACACGAAGAAATAAGATAGACTAAAGAAAACCTAAAAATAAAAATAAAAATAAAATCTTACTAGAAAGGAATCTAGCAAGTAGACCTAATAAAAAGAAATCCAAACCTAGACAATAACTATTCCCCTGGCTGCAGCGCCAAAAACTTGATACGTGGGAATTGCACCAGGCTTTACCTCTCTAGGGATCTCGAGAAGCTTACAACCCCTACCAGGCAGTGTACCTGATCATTGTAGTATAGTATAGTGACAAGTACCGGGGGATTGATCGTTCAACTCAGGAATAGTGTGGCTAGGATTAGAAAGCCTAAAAACTAGGTCTAGAGGTGAGGGATGATTCTTTTTGTATTTTTATATTTTATAAAAGCAATTAAAATCTCGGGTTTTTGGAAGAGTGGGCGGAATTAGTTGCTAGTCAACTAACCCAATAACTAAGATTCAATCAAAATAAAATAACAAAAATGAAAATAAAGCTAATTAAACTAGTGGTGTGAATAATAATAGGGAGAATTGTGTTTACTTAGGTTTCATTACTCCCTAGATATCTTTTACAGGTTGATAGTTTGTTACAATTGCATGGATGATGGGTTATATTCCTTAATACCATTCGTGGGGTGGCGTACGTACTTCCCCAACTCTATAAGCTCCTACTTCACTCCTATGTCGAGCCGTTAAAAACTCCTAACATGGGATCATTAGAATTCGCTCATGCATTAAATACAACCATAATAACCTAGTACGCATTGGTTCATGTTTCTTAAGACATTCAAGCATGTTACCATTGGAAGTCTTCCAGTTTTCTTAAGCCTAACATCGAAATCATTCATCCGTAACAGCTATAAACAAACAATCAACCCATAATCAACATCTAAGTTTCACTACATCTAAGCAAACACACAAGAGATCTAGCCTAGCATGTTGAATTCAAGACAAGTGTAAGATATATTCAAACAACACATAGACATATTGAATGAATTGAAAGAGTACTTATCTCAAATTGACATGAAAGGTTTCAAAGGGTAAAAACCCTTGAAAAAGCAGTAAAATTCGTGCTAGGGTTTCTCCAAATTTACACCCTACTTGTTCCTCCTTTAATGAATGAAAATTGCAAAACTATATATACATTTTATAGGGTGACGACGTCAAGAAGGAATCTCTGACGCCGTCAACTCGCCGCCCATAATGATATCGGATTTCCTAGATCCAGATTTGACGCCGTCATGTGTACTTCTACTCTGGGCCGTCACTTGTAATTGGACCATGACGGCCTATGGTGACGCCATCATGTCCATAGTGTAAAATCCTTCTGGATCATCACGGACTTTATCCACTTCCACCTCTTGTATTACTCTTGACGCCGTCATTAAGGAGCATATGACGCCGTCAGGTACTATTCCCAGCAAGGAAAATTAAGACTTTGCCGTTTTCTTCACTTTTATGCTCCAAAAATGTCCAAAATGCTTCCTTTTCCATAATTCACTCCAAAAGTACCTAAAATTACAAAAGGAACAATTTAGGGCAATATTTGATCAAATAAATTCAAATTCGAACTTAAATGACCCCCTAAAAACGGTTTATTTTTTGCCTCATCAGCTGCTATGGGGAACAAAGGACGAAATATAATCGATTCCTCCATTTAAGTAGTTATCGCTTCTCCTTGTTCCTGTTCCTAACTCCTCCCCGGGTAGTTCCCAATGTTTGGCACTTTCCATACTTGATAGGTGCAACATCAACAAATTTGCTCATGATCAAGTTACAACCTAAGATCTATGACCATATTATGTTAACTGTTCGTATTTTGTTCATTCCATCGGTATGCTCCTAGGTACGTGTAATTGTGATCCGTTTTCCAGAACCAAGGGGTCTTTCTGTGGAAACCCCCACGAACAATTGTTTTTTATTGATGGTCTTTCCACTTCTCACAGCTGCTATTTCCACACCTCCGGATATCTGGTGCCAAATCGTTGCCCCTTTCCTTATTTTTTGATAATAGAGTTGGCTATCTCTGTGGCATCGATTGTACAAGTTCGTGAAGAAGGCTGGACGAGTGGAATGAGGGAGAGCAGCTCGATCGACAAAAAAGAATAGTAGATCCCTAGAACCTGGCAAAGTCATTATCATTATCAATGAATTCCCGAGCAATTCTCAACCAACATATGCGATTCATTCCCGTAAAGCTGCCTTCGTAAGGCTTGCTTGAAAGTCCCAACTGAAAGGACGGTTAATAATTAGTAGTTTCCCCGGCTCTCCATGCCTGCACTTTGGTTCTCATGCCTCGTTTTGTTGACGTCGTGCATAGGATAAATGATTTCCACTGGATAAGCATTTGTTACAGTCGCGAAATACGGGCATTTGTAAAAGTTTTCATTTTCTTAGCTAAAGGTAGATCAGAAAATGCCATTGTCCTATGGCTGCACTAAACTTTGAACTGGACTAAACGAAGACAAAGTGAAGTCGAAGAGCAAAGTTTAGTCTAAACAATCTCAGAATTCTTGTTTTTACTTTCTAAACAATGGTTATTCGGAAAGGGTACCCTTAGACCATAAGCTAGTGAAAAAGAAAACATAGCTAGCCTTTAAGCTTCCCTCTCCGATCATTGCTTGACTCGCCATAACCCTTACACCATACCGCCCCTCCTCTTCAAGCTACGGCTACCTGCATGAAAGCCAACCGCTACAATCCTGCTACAATAAGAACTCGTTATTTTAGCTTGGAAGGACAATACCATATCCCATAAGTTTTTATTGGATGAAGGGGTCTGTAAGAGCCCTTTCTCTAACTTCAAAGCGCCTGCCTATTTCTTATCGGAATCCTACACACCAATGTTGCAACAACCAGCTCTTCCCCAATCAACTCAAGGTATACAGGTCTCTTTTGCTCCACCACCTTAGGCAACCTTACCACAGTCTCAGCGGGTTCTCCCGTCTCATTGACCGAGAGTACTTATGAAACCCGGCACTGAATTGTTCGCATCGCACTCTTCGGTTCAAGCGATATAATTACTGTTCAGATTGACTTCCTAGCATACGGCAGAACCCTTTTGACTGTCCGTGTATCCCCAGGGTTCCGCCAGTATTGACAGAAAATCCTTCAAGAAATCTTTTCAAATCTAACTCAAATCTTTCCAAAATATTCTCAAGATCTTCCAAAGTCAACTACAAGATTGTAATGTGTAAATCTACACAAAATATATGATGTGAAAAATCACTTAAGAGAATATTTGATGATGCAATGCATGATGTATATATATATATATATATATATATATATATATATATATATATATATATATATATATATATATATATATATATATATATATATATATATATATATATATATATATATATATATATATATATATATATATATATATGTAGAACCGTAGAGGGGGGATGAATACGGTTTTCTCGGCTTTTTAGATGTTTAAAAACTTTAAGCCAAAGGGATCACCAAGTGGTTGTATAATAATCCAACAACCACTAATGCAACCAAAGTATATAAAGCAAGTAAAAGACACAACGATATATACTGGTTCGGGATGGGGGGTTTATACCATCCGTACGTCCAGTTGCGAATCTGCGACTCCGATACTATTCACTAGTATAATCCTTTCGGTGGACTAAAAACCGTTACAATTCACTCCACCGATATTCACCAATATCGATGCTCACAAAGAAGGAGTTACTTACCAACGGTATTCCGCCCTCGGAAACCACCCAAAAGAATCTCACGATTCGACTTTACCTAAGGCTCACAAAGATCACTACCAAGACTTCCCACCGGAAGTATCAAACCCCAACTAGATCCCAATGATCTAGGCTTGGTCACCAAGACACAAGACTTCCCTTACAAACAATTGAATGAATGAATATATGTTTGTTCAATCAAGTCCTAACCTAACCTAGTGACTCGATTGTAATAGAAAGGGTATAAGAAAGAAGACCCTCGACACAATAACAAGAGTGGATTAGGTTCTTGTGATTCTTCCCTTGCAAGTAGATGTGTTCTTCCAAAGATGTTAATGTGAAAATCAAGAACACAAGATTGGAGATTGAGATAGAGATAGAGATTTGAGAGTGTTTAGAGAGAAAGAATCTAGAGAGAAAGAATAATGGCAAGGGGTGAGGAATACAAGAGGCAAGGGTGGTATTTATAGGCCAAGAACCCAAACTTGGGAATTTTTACCGAGGCCGGCACGTCACCTGCGCGTCGACGCGCGGGCAGCGCGCCAGGCTTCTGTAAACTTTCCCAAGTGTTGGGTGTTTGGATCTTATAAATACCTATCCTTGTTAAACCCCCAATTGTACTTCATACTAAACCTTAACATTAATCGTTCTAAGGTTTACCAAATCAAATAGCTAATTTGGAAAATGTTTTGTGAAGTGTTTAAAGAGAAACCAAATTACCAAGGGTATAAAGTGTAGATAGGGTAATTTGGAAGGGGTAGAAGTATATCTCCTCACATGACATAGAAAAGAGAGAAAGACTATGCCAAGGAATATTCCAATGCATGGGGGGAAGAATGTGATGAAGGGTTGAGATGAAATGGTTTGAATTGGATGGCTAGGATCAAAGGGAGCCTCCCTTGGTTTTCAAACAATTTGGCATGTGATGAATGTGGATGGACAAGATGATCTCATTTGAAATGGGTGGCTAGGATCAAACATGCCTAAATTAGGGTTAAGAAAGGATATTCCAAGGGAATATGCTTTGCTTGGGGGGAAAGGAGAAATAGAGGGTTGAGATGGTTTTGGTTTGAATTCAATGGAGAGGATCTGTAACACCTAAAATCTGAGAACATGTGAAAAGACCAAATTGCCCTTACCAATTTGAAATTTAATTAAAAGCTTATTAAAGTACCAAATAAATCCCAATACTTCAAACAATGCACAAGTTATGTATCCAAATAATTTTAACAATTACATTTAACATTTATACAAGTTGCAAAATTACCAAAATACCCCTACAAGGGCCGAATGAGAGAAAATGAATTTTAAGGAGATTTACTTTGATTTAAATTGTGCAAATAAGGAAGATAATCACCAAGAATATTTTGTCAACCAATATAGCCGAAATTCTGGTCCTCCATACCCTCTCATCACACGGCATTCCACTTTAAAAAGCCAATCCATATCTTTTTCTCCAAAACCCTAATATACCGATTGGAAAAATAAACAACACAAACAAATCCTTAGCCTCCATTCGACAACCCTAATATTCCTAAGCAATTTTCTGAGTTCATACATGATCCAAGGAGTCCTAGAAAAATCCCTCTCGAATTATTGAAGCTTGATACGATCATGGTTTTGGTTTTCTTCTTATCGAGCCTAAAGGCAAGGTAAATTCGTTAATACCTTATTCGACCTCCAAAAAATTCGTTTCTTTGTTTTCTGATGTTCCTTACATGTAATAAGACCCACAAAAATTGGTTTCAAGGTTGCTAGGCCTTTGGTGAAGTCGTGACAATTTTTGGAGTGTTTTGGCCAATCGAGTATACATCCGATCGAACTGCTAATTCCACACGTTCCAAAATTGATTTGGTATTTTCTCAGGTCCTTTATACCTTGTAAACATCAAATAAAATGTTTTGTTCGATCCATGCATGTTCTATGAATGATTTACGAATTTAAACCCCAAAAACGTCACAAAACTCTAAATAATTATACATGAATTTTTTGGGCGTGAACACTAATTTTTATGAACTCTATATAATATGTATAATCTCAGAAAAATATTGGTTAGAATTATGAAGGCCTAAATATTGTATTATTAATTAATTTATAAATCGGCTAATTATGAGATTATAAATTGAAGGCTTATGACTTTGAGGACACTCCACCCTTATGATACATGAGGACACCCCTCATATTATCTGGTTGCCTGAGAGGTATCCCCTCTGATTATGAGATTATAAATTGAAGGCTTATGACTTTGAGTTTTGGGCTCGTGGTGGAGGACTATCCTATTCCTTCATTTCTATTATTCATTTGTTTATTCCTTATGATATTCCCCAATGCACTATATTTCAGTTCTATTTCATTATCATTGCTTTGTATATATATCTGTTCACTGGGCTTTTTAAGCTCAGCCGCATTTCCTTTTCCTGCGGCAGGTTTTAGTAGGAAGCTGGGTTATGGGAAGAGAGTGTGACTGGACTTAGAAGACTATGCTTTGGACTAGAGACGATTAGATGAAGTTTCACTTTATTAGACATAGTATTTATTGTTTTGTAACCTTGTAGTTTCAGATTTTCATTTGTAACCCTGAATTTCTTTGTATGTATGAATCATATGCTTGTGTTTGTTCTGATATGTCACTGTAATGTAATACTTCTACCCTTATCAGGTTGGGGTGTTACAATTATGGTATCAGAGCCCAGGCTGCGATTCGTAATACATTTACCCTTGACCTGTGAAGTTTGGACCCCTAAGTTTCTACTGTAGGCGCTCATAAGACAACCTTTGAAACTTTACATTAGGTTTCCCCATAGGAACCTAAGTTATTACCAGTGAGGAATGGGTAGACTAAGACATTTATGTAAGTATCATTTGCTTCCGTATCACTCTGATCGTGCCTTTGCTCTTAGATAAGCCTTATAAGGACCTTTGTTTCAGAAGTTAGAAGTTTTGCAACTTAAGCTTAGTAACCAAGTAAGTTTGGAATACCTCGGAAGGCTACCTGGATACCTTACACATTTAAGTTTCACCTTCAGATTTTGATCTCTGCCTCCGATTTGTTTGATAAGCTGTTTGACACCTTTTCGACCACATCGTAGGTCATTCAACCACAATGTGTTCGACACATTCTGTAAATTCATTACTTATGCTGGGTATGAATGTATCATCCGATACTACTTAACTCTGTATGATCCATTATTACTCCTATGAGAATTTTGGTGATTACGAACCACGAATATGAGAAGTTTTGTTTCCTCTCTTTGAATGATGAACCTTGTTCTGCCAACCGTTTCCTTTGGAAGGGTATGATGTAAATACTATCTCTATATGGATTTGTTAACTAAGCATGATGATGCTGATAACTGAGATTCTGTACCTCTCACAATTGACGATTATACGATATTCGTATTACCAATGATACACATCCTACCTGCTACTTATGCTAAGAAGCTAAACGAAATTCCCACACATTGAACTGTTCGTTTATCCATCCCAACATTTTTGTTGAACCATGTACTTGACTCTGATATATGAACTATCTGTATGATTTGACGACTGTATTCATTCTATGAATCCTTTGACTTTGAGATGTCTGATCGTACAGTCTTTTGGACTGAATGGCTATTCGTGAAGATACCATAGACTACCATATCTGAAATGTGACCTTAAAAATCTGCTTCACTCTATTTCATTTTGATGACTCTCTACATCTGCTAAAATTTCTGCCACTATGGAAACACCAACCCCGAACTCATGTGATTATCAAGTTTTCCTGAAAACCATGATTATCAACCCTTAGAAAGTTCTGCTATTGGGAGATATTTTGTGTTACGAAGATTTTTCGGTATTCCCTGATGAACCTTTTTGGTACTCCTTTGAACTGATCTCAGTTGAAGAAACCATGGTGCCATAGAAGTTGAGAGATTGAAGGAGCTGATGGAATATGATTTTTAACCCTTGTGATTCTCTTTAGATGCTCTTGTTTGTTTATGAAGAAGAACGAGAGAAGTATGCGATGACGTATCGACTATCGTGAACTTAAACGTACCACTATCACTAATCATTATCTGTTTCCGCGTATCAATAATTATTTGGTCTTCCTTTGAAACTCCGCATCTGATTGCCTCATTTTAGATTTGAAGGACTGGAAAAGCAACCACAAGAACTTCTAAGAATGGGGTTAACTAACCGAGAGTAACCTTTGTGAAGTATTTCAGTTCTTGAAGAAGAAAGAAGGCGATGTGAAAATTTCCTGAGATGATTTCTGAAGCTGCCTTTGCACTCGTTATAACATTTATGAGTTTGAATGATGCCAATGGTGTTGGCTAGAATAATCATGTTTTCGCGTGTTTTGGACAAATTGTCATAGTATGACATTGTGTTGTGTTCTAAAACGAAAGAAGAACATAGAGATTATTGGTGAGATTGAAGACCGTTATCGGAGTTAGAAACCTGGTGGAAGAGTAGTAGAAGATGGTTGCGACAAGCATTATCATGGAAGAAGCATACAAGAAGAAGAGAGGAACTGGGATAGTGCTCAATCATACAACACGTGAAGATTTCAGTTTGGGCATCAAGACAACCAGACCAAAGAAGACGAACCATTCAACATACAACCTGGAGTCGACAACAACAGCATGTACCTTAAGACCTGGGGCTATGTTAGAAGACCGGTCGAAGACACACAGTCTTGTTCTCTATTCATTTTAGTTGTACTAAGATGAATTGAGAGCAGAAGCAGACTTGCGGATGGGGAGATGCACAGTGATCGTGTCAGAGGCGGCCGTTACGATGCCACACTACCAAGAGGAGCTGCTGAAGACCGGAGGAACCAGACTCGAGTTTTAAATTCTCTTAATCATGAGGTAAGACGGACAAGAATAAACAGACTACCCCAACTTGGAAGAAATTTTGAAATTTGTATTTGAGTGGACGGATTTTGAAGCGGACATTGTGTTTAGACGAGATGATTCTGTAAAGGATTGACGCTATTGATGACGTACCTTAATTTTGAATGACATTCTCGGATCTCCGTTACTCTTCGAGTAATTTCGTTCTCTTAGTTATGTTGTTTGATTTTGGTGACCTCTGAGACTATAGGTGGACTAGGTGGATTTAAATAAGTTTGGGTGTTCACGACTTGAGATAAAGTATGACCAGCATGAGGGCATGTGTATATGATGCCAGTATTATGACGTCTGGCCAGCGTGATAATACTTACATCATATAATGTGCACTTATGGTGGGCATATGATATTTTAAGAAGTGCCTTGGAAGCCTTAGAATTTCTGATATCTGATCGAAATCATTCGCATTTAGTGAGACTTTAGGTTCATTCTAACTATATGTTTGATATGCTGTCCTTGTTTTACGATTCGATACGTTTGGACTCTCGACACGTGTTTTGCTGATCTTAGGTTCCATTATGAAATTTCTGCCGTTGACGATATCTAACGATATGCTTTCTGTCCGTATACGTTTCGCATTCGTTGAAGTTGTTCATTATGATCTGCTATGAGTAAAATATCTGATTATGGACTTTGAGGAAACGAGACCTGTTTGTTTATGAGAATACCTTTGGAAGGTTAGCTAAAAGCCGAGACTATCTGAGAAGCTGAAGGGTTAAACCGTATATCACCCCATGTTTGCTACAATTCAATGTATTCTCATCTGATTCGCCTAATCAATTCGATGAAAAATCCTATGTATTTTTATACCTCTTCCTGGAGAATTCGTTTATCATCCGTTATGTTTGGTACATTATCTTTTTGATTCAAATTCAATATGATATGCCCTTCTGAGAAATCTGAAACTGTTTTGACAATAATTACGAGTCATGAGAAACCAGTTGGTCTGAATATCTTTTGGAAGAACCTCCCCGGGCGTGAGAATGTTGTGACGACTTTTGCGGTTTGCTACGACTTCGTCTAACTTTGCGACTTCAAATTTCGAGGACGAAATTTTTCTTTTTAGAGGGGAAGAAGTTGTAACACCTAAAATATGAGAACATGTGAAAAGACCAAATTGCCCTTACCAATTTGAAATTTAATTAAAAGCTTATTAAAGTACCAAATAAATCCCAATACTTCAAACAATGCACAAGTTATGTATCCAAATAATTTTAACAATTACATTTAACATTTATACAAGTTGAAAAATTACCAAAATACCCCTACAAGGGCCGAATGAGAGAAAATGAATTTTAAGGAGATTTACTTTGATTTAAATTGTGCAAATAAGGAAGATAATCACCAAGAATATTTTGTCAACCAATATAGCCGAAATTCTGGTCCTCCATACCCTCTCATCACACGGCATTCCACTTTAAAAAGCCAATCCATATCTTTTTCTCCAAAACCCTAATATACCGATTGGAAAAATAAACACACAAACAAATCCTTAGCCTCCATTCGACAACCCTAATATTCCTAAGCAATTTTTTGAGTTCATACACGATCCAAGGAGTCCTAGAAAAATCCCTCTCGAATTATTGAAGCTTGATACGATCATGGTTTTGGTTTTCTTCTTATCGAGCCTAAAGGCAAGGTAAATTCGTTAATACCTTATTCGACCTCCACAAAATTCGTTTCTTATTTTTCTGATGTTCCTTACATGTAATAAGACCCACGAAAATTGGTTTCAAGGTTGCTAGGCCTTTGGTGAAGTCGTGATAATTTTTGGAGTGTTTTGGCCAATCGAGTATACATCCGATCGAACTGCTGATTCCACGTTCCAAAATTGATTTGGTATTTTCTCAGGTCCTTTATACCTTATAAACATCAAATAAAATGTTTTGTTCGATCCATGCATGTTCTATGAATGATTTACGAATTTAAACCCCAAAAACGTCACAAAACTCTAAATAATTATACATGAATTTTCTGGGCGTGAACACTAATTTTTATGAACTCTATATAATATGTATAATCTCAGAAAAATATTGGTTAGAATTATGAAGGCCTAAATATTGTATTATTAATTAATTTATAAATCGGCTAATTAGAAAATAAAAGGAAAAATAAAAGAAAACCCTAAATCGATTAGGGTTAGGGTTTGAGGCATGAGATCTGGTAATTAATGATGGTTTAAGGTTGTTAGAATCATGGGGTAATGATTAGCATTTGATTTTAGGGTTTGTTATAGTTTTGGTTAATTTTTAATATAAACCGATTGGAAAATTAATAGTATAAGGGTGTGTTTTGCCAACTTTGAAACTTCTGGGATATTTTTGTAATGTCATATAAATCAGTAGGAATATGGGAAAAATATAACTTGAGGGTTCTAAGTGTAAATATTACAAGAAAATGAATTAATTGTATTTAATTGGTGCGATTTGTAATTAATTAAAAGAGAGGGACTAAAAATGTAATTTTCAGAAACTTGGAATTGTTTTGAGTATTTAAAAGTATTCAAGGGATTATGTGCTACTTTGGTAAATTAATGGCTTAATATGTAATTATTAAGAATTAAAAGTTGTAATTGTAAATTAAAGGGTTAAATATGTAACTTTGATAACTTGAAGGACTTAAAGTGTAAATTGTGAATACTTGAAGGTATATTCGTATAACATGATAAAATAAGGGATCATTATGTAAAATGGATAAGTTAAGGGTTTAAGTGTAACTTTGAATACTAAAAGGTTTAAAGTGTAATTTTGGAAATATAAGGGTGTAAAAGGTAAAGTTATGAAACCCTAAGGACCAAATGTGTAAATATGTTAAAAGATACTTTGATTCCGTTAATAATGACTCAACTTTCTAATTATGGAAACTTTCTAAAAGTGGAAACTTATTATTTATGGAAACTTGCTAAAAGTGGAAAGTCACTTTAAATGGAAAGTTACTAAAACTGGAAAGCCGACTAAAACGAGAAATCTGAATTGAATAAGTTATTAATAATAAGCCGATCATTAACTCGTGTAGATTCGTTGAAGAAGGAGTGTTTCCATATGCTTACGTATGTTATGATTTCGATGGCGATTGAGGTACATATATTCTGACCTTTCTCAAAAGGTTTCTCATGATCTCTTTCATATTCTGATCCGTTAGTTCCCGAATTGATGCCATTGCTATGATCCCCTTTACTTGAACTTTCTCTGTTGATCCCATTTGATATGACCTCCGTTATGAACCTATGCTATGAAAACCTTCTTAATGATACCATGGAAATGTTTTGAGAAGAACCGATTTGAAAAGATGTTTATAAATGATGCTAAATTTCTTTTTAAAAGAAAGGTTATTTAACTTTCATGAACACTATATTTTGAAAGACCATTTTTATGAAAACTGTTTTAAAAGATTATTTAAATTGGACTTTTAATAGAAACTTTTGAAACGGACTTTTGAACTGAACCATGAATTGATTTTTGAATATGAACCTTGACCTGATAAACTCTGATTGGACCTTGAATATTATTTCTGATATGAACCCTTCGTTGTGAACTGCTATTATGAACCTTTGATATGATTCTGAGATAAACCTTTGCTATATGACCTTTTGCATGACTTTGAGACCTGACTCTTAGTTTGATACCCGAGCCATTTATGTTTCTCCTACCTATGGAGGTACCATAGGCATGTCTGTGATGCACCACTGGCATGACTCATGTGTGGGTGAGCGATTTCTCATGCCGTCCCTTTTTATGATTACTATTATGGCCATTATGACTTTGAGTATATGACTTTGAGATTGACTTTGAGTAAGGGGCGTATGGGTTGCAATCCTAGACATGTATGCTTAGTGGATTTAACTATGACTTTGAGTTAACTTTGAGGTGATTGGTACTGTGTGCTATACATGCCCTTCACAACCCCTGGGAGCTGATCACTCCACCCTTATGATACATGAGGACACCCCTCATATTATCTGGTTGCCTGAGAGGTATCCCCTCTGATTATGAGATTATAAATTGAAGGCTTATGACTTTGAGTTTTGGGCTCGTGGTGGAGGACTATCCTATTCCTTCATTTCTATTATTCATTTGTTTATTCCTTATGATATTCCCCAATGCACTATATTTCAGTTCTATTTCATTATCATTGCTTTGTATATATATCTGTTCACTGGGCTTTTTAAGCTCAGCCGCATTTCCTTTTCCTGCGGCAGGTTTTAGTAGGAAGCTGGGTTATGGGAAGAGAGTGTGACTGGACTTAGAAGACTATGCTTTGGACTAGAGACGATTAGATGAAGTTTCACTTTATTAGACATAGTATTTATTGTTTTGTAACCTTGTAGTTTCAGATTTTCATTTGTAACCCTGAATTTCTTTGTATGTATGAATCATATGCTTGTGTTTGTTCTGATATGTCACTGTAATGTAATACTTCTACCCTTATCAGGTTGGGGTGTTACAATTATGGTATCAGAGCCCAGGCTGCGATTCGTAATACATTTACCCTTGACCTGTGAAGTTTGGACCCCTAAGTTTCTACTGTAGGCGCTCATAAGACAACCTTTGAAACTTTACATTAGGTTTCCCCATAGGAACCTAAGTTGTTACCAGTGAGGAATGGGTAGACTAAGACATTTATGTAAGTATCATTTGCTTCCGTATCACTCTGATCGTGCCTTTGCTCTTAGATAAGCCTTATAAGGACCTTTGTTTCAGAAGTTAGAAGTTTTGCAACTTAAGCTTAGTAACCAAGTAAGTTTGGAATACCTCGGAAGGCTACCTGGATACCTTACACATTTAAGTTTCACCTTCAGATTTTGATCTCTGCCTCCGATTTGTTTGATAAGCTGTTTGACACCTTTTCGACCACATCGTAGGTCATTCAACCACAATGTGTTCGACACATTCTGTAAATTCATTACTTATGCTGGGTATGAATGTATCATCCGATACTACTTAACTCTGTATGATCCATTATTACTCCTATGAGAATTTTGGTGATTACGAACCACGAATATGAGAAGTTTTGTTTCCTCTCTTTGAATGATGAACCTTGTTCTGCCAACCGTTTCCTTTGGAAGGGTATGATGTAAATACTATCTCTATATGGATTTGTTAACTAAGCATGATGATGCTGATAACTGAGATTCTGTACCTCTCACAATTGACGATTATACGATATTCGTATTACCAATGATACACATCCTACCTGCTACTTATGCTAAGAAGCTAAACGAAATTCCCACACATTGAACTGTTCGTTTATCCATCCCAACATTTTTGTTGAACCATGTACTTGACTCTGATATATGAACTATCTGTATGATTTGACGACTGTATTCATTCTATGAATCCTTTGACTTTGAGATGTCTGATCGTACAGTCTTTTGGACTGAATGGCTATTCGTGAAGATACCATAGACTACCATATCTGAAATGTGACCTTAAAAATCTGCTTCACTCTATTTCATTTTGATGACTCTCTACATCTGCTAAAATTTCTGCCACTATGGAAACACCAACCCCGAACTCATGTGATTATCAAGTTTTCCTGAAAACCATGATTATCAACCCTTAGAAAGTTCTGCTATTGGGAGATATTTTGTGTTACGAAGATTTTTCGGTATTCCCTGATGAACCTTTTTGGTACTCCTTTGAACTGATCTCAGTTGAAGAAACCATGGTGCCATAGAAGTTGAGAGATTGAAGGAGCTGATGGAATATGATTTTTAACCCTTGTGATTCTCTTTAGATGCTCTTGTTTGTTTATGAAGAAGAACGAGAGAAGTATGCGATGACGTATCGACTATCGTGAACTTAAACGTACCACTATCACTAATCATTATCTGTTTCCGCGTATCAATAATTATTTGGTCTTCCTTTGAAACTCCGCATCTGATTGCCTCATTTTAGATTTGAAGGACTGGAAAAGCAACCACAAGAACTTCTAAGAATGGGGTTAACTAACCGAGAGTAACCTTTGTGAAGTATTTCAGTTCTTGAAGAAGAAAGAAGGCGATGTGAAAATTTCCTGAGATGATTTCTGAAGCTGCCTTTGCACTCGTTATAACATTTATGAGTTTGAATGATGCCAATGGTGTTGGCTAGAATAATCATGTTTTCGCGTGTTTTGGACAAATTGTCATAGTATGACATTGTGTTGTGTTCTAAAACGAAAGAAGAACATAGAGATTATTGGTGAGATTGAAGACCGTTATCGGAGTTAGAAACCTGGTGGAAGAGTAGTAGAAGATGGTTGCGACAAGCATTATCATGGAAGAAGCATACAAGAAGAAGAGAGGAACTGGGATAGTGCTCAATCATACAACACGTGAAGATTTCAGTTTGGGCATCAAGACAACCAGACCAAAGAAGACGAACCATTCAACATACAACCTGGAGTCGACAACAACAGCATGTACCTTAAGACCTGGGGCTATGTTAGAAGACCGGTCGAAGACACACAGTCTTGTTCTCTATTCATTTTAGTTGTACTAAGATGAATTGAGAGCAGAAGCAGACTTGCGGATGGGGAGATGCACAGTGATCGTGTCAGAGGCGGCCGTTACGATGCCACACTACCAAGAGGAGCTGCTGAAGACCGGAGGAACCAGACTCGAGTTTTAAATTCTCTTAATCATGAGGTAAGACGGACAAGAATAAACAGACTACCCCAACTTGGAAGAAATTTTGAAATTTGTATTTGAGTGGACGGATTTTGAAGCGGACATTGTGTTTAGACGAGATGATTCTGTAAAGGATTGACGCTATTGATGACGTACCTTAATTTTGAATGACATTCTCGGATCTCCGTTACTCTTCGAGTAATTTCGTTCTCTTAGTTATGTTGTTTGATTTTGGTGACCTCTGAGACTATAGGTGGACTAGGTGGATTTAAATAAGTTTGGGTGTTCACGACTTGAGATAAAGTATGACCAGCATGAGGGCATGTGTATATGATGCCAGTATTATGACGTCTGGCCAGCGTGATAATACTTACATCATATAATGTGCACTTATGGTGGGCATATGATATTTTAAGAAGTGCCTTGGAAGCCTTAGAATTTCTGATATCTGATCGAAATCATTCGCATTTAGTGAGACTTTAGGTTCATTCTAACTATATGTTTGATATGCTGTCCTTGTTTTACGATTCGATACGTTTGGACTCTCGACACGTGTTTTGCTGATCTTAGGTTCCATTATGAAATTTCTGCCGTTGACGATATCTAACGATATGCTTTCTGTCCGTATACGTTTCGCATTCGTTGAAGTTGTTCATTATGATCTGCTATGAGTAAAATATCTGATTATGGACTTTGAGGAAACGAGACCTGTTTGTTTATGAGAATACCTTTGGAAGGTTAGCTAAAAGCCGAGACTATCTGAGAAGCTGAAGGGTTAAACCGTATATCACCCCATGTTTGCTACAATTCAATGTATTCTCATCTGATTCGCCTAATCAATTCGATGAAAAATCCTATGTATTTTTATACCTCTTCCTGGAGAATTCGTTTATCATCCGTTATGTTTGGTACATTATCCTTTTGATTCAAATTCAATATGATATGCCCTTCTGAGAAATCTGAAACTGTTTTGACAATAATTACGAGTCATGAGAAACCAGTTGGTCTGAATATCTTTTGGAAGAACCTCCCCGGGCGTGAGAATGTTGTGACGACTTTTGCGGTTTGCTACGACTTCGTCTAACTTTGCGACTTCAAATTTCGAGGACGAAATTTTTCTTTTTAGAGGGGAAGAAGTTGTAACACCTAAAATATGAGAACATGTGAAAAGACCAAATTGCCCTTACCAATTTGAAATTTAATTAAAAGCTTATTAAAGTACCAAATAAATCCCAATACTTCAAACAATGCACAAGTTATGTATCCAAATAATTTTAACAATTACATTTAACATTTATACAAGTTGAAAAATTACCAAAATACCCCTACAAGGGCCGAATGAGAGAAAATGAATTTTAAGGAGATTTACTTTGATTTAAATTGTGCAAATAAGGAAGATAATCACCAAGAATATTTTGTCAACCAATATAGCCGAAATTCTGGTCCTCCATACCCTCTCATCACACGGCATTCCACTTTAAAAAGCCAATCCATATCTTTTTCTCCAAAACCCTAATATACCGATTGGAAAAATAAACACACAAACAAATCCTTAGCCTCCATTCGACAACCCTAATATTCCTAAGCAATTTTATGAGTTCATACACGATCCAAGGAGTCCTAGAAAAATCCCTCTCGAATTATTGAAGCTTGATACGATCATGGTTTTGGTTTTCTTCTTATCGAGCCTAAAGGCAAGGTAAATTCGTTAATACCTTATTCGACCTCCACAAAATTCGTTTCTTATTTTTCTGATGTTCCTTACATGTAATAAGACCCACGAAAATTGGTTTCAAGGTTGCTAGGCCTTTGGTGAAGTCGTGATAATTTTTGGAGTGTTTTGGCCAATCGAGTATACATCCGATCGAACTGCTGATTCCACGTTCCAAAATTGATTTGGTATTTTCTCAGGTCCTTTATACCTTATAAACATCAAATAAAATGTTTTGTTCGATCCATGCATGTTCTATGAATGATTTACGAATTTAAACCCCAAAAACGTCACAAAACTCTAAATAATTATACATGAATTTTCTGGGCGTGAACACTAATTTTTATGAACTCTATATAATATGTATAATCTCAGAAAAATATTGGTTAGAATTATGAAGGCCTAAATATTGTATTATTAATTAATTTATAAATCGGCTAATTAGAAAATAAAAGGAAAAATAAAAGAAAACCCTAAATCGATTAGGGTTAGGGTTTGAGGCATGAGATCTGGTAATTAATGATGGTTTAAGGTTGTTAGAATCATGGGGTAATGATTAGCATTTGATTTTAGGGTTTGTTATAGTTTTGGTTAATTTTTAATATAAACCGATTGGAAAATTAATAGTATAAGGGTGTGTTTTGCCAACTTTGAAACTTCTGGGATATTTTTGTAATGTCATATAAATCATTAGGAATATGGGAAAAATATAACTTGAGGGTTCTAAGTGTAAATATTACAAGAAAATGAATTAATTGTATTTAATTGGTGCGATTTGTAATTAATTAAAAAAGAGGGACTAAAAATGTAATTTTCAGAAACTTGGAATTGTTTTGAGTATTTAAAAGTATTCAAGGGATTATGTGCTACTTTGGTAAATTAATGGCTTAATATGTAATTATTAAGAATTAAAAGTTGTAATTGTAAATTAAAGGGTTAAATATGTAACTTTGATAACTTGAAGGACTTAAAGTGTAAATTGTGAATACTTGAAGGTATATTCGTATAACATGATAAAATAAGGGATCATTATGTAAAATGGATAAGTTAAGGGTTTAAGTGTAACTTTGAATACTAAAAGGTTTAAAGTGTAATTTTGGAAATATAAGGGTGTAAAAGGTAAAGTTATGAAACCCTAAGGACCAAATGTGTAAATATGTTAAAAGATACTTTGATTCCGTTAATAATGACTCAACTTTCTAATTATGGAAACTTTCTAAAAGTGGAAACTTATTATTTATGGAAACTTGCTAAAAGTGGAAAGTCACTTTAAATGGAAAGTTACTAAAACTGGAAAGCCGACTAAAACGAAAAATCTGAATTGAATAAGTTATTAATAATAAGCCGATCATTAACTCGTGTAGATTCGTTGAAGAAGGAGTGTTTCCATATGCTTACGTATGTTATGATTTCGATGGCGATTGAGGTACATATATTCTGACCTTTCTCAAAAGGTTTCTCATGATCTCTTTCATATTCTGATCCGTTAGTTCCCGAATTGATGCCATTGCTATGATCCCCTTTACTTGAACTTTCTCTGTTGATCCCATTTAATATGACCTCCGTTATGAACCTATGCTATGAAAACCTTCTTAATGATACCATGGAAATGTTTTGAGAAGAACCGATTTGAAAAGATGTTTATAAATGATGCTAAATTTCTTTTTAAAAGAAAGGTTATTTAACTTTCATGAACACTATATTTTGAAAGACCATTTTTATGAAAACTGTTTTAAAAGATTATTTAAATTGGACTTTTAATAGAAACTTTTGAAACGGACTTTTGAACTGAACCATGAATTGATTTTTGAATATGAACCTTGACCTGATAAACTCTGATTGGACCTTGAATACTATTTCTGATATAAACCCTTCGTTGTGAACTGCTATTATGAACCTTTGATATGATTCTGAGATAAACCTTTGCTATATGACCTTTTGCATGACTTTGAGACCTGACTCTTAGTTTGATACCCGAGCCATTTATGTTTCTCCTACCTATGGAGGTACCATAGGCATGTCTGTGATGCACCACTGGCATGACTCATGTGTGGGTGAGCGATTTCTCATGCCGTCCCTTTTTATGATTACTATTATGGCCATTATGACTTTGAGTATATGACTTTGAGATTGACTTTGAGTAAGGGGCGTATGGGTTGCAATCCTAGACATGTATGCTTAGTGGATTTAACTATGACTTTGAGTTAACTTTGAGGTGATTGGTACTGTGTGCTATACATGCCCTTCACAACCCCTGGGAGCTGATCACTCCACCCTTATGATACATGAGGACACCCCTCATATTATCTGGTTGCCTGAGAGGTATCCCCTCTGATTATGAGATTATAAATTGAAGGCTTATGACTTTGAGTTTTGGGCTCGTGGTGGAGGACTATCCTATTCCTTCATTTCTATTATTCATTTGTTTATTCCTTATGATATTCCCCAATGCACTATATTTCAGTTCTATTTCATTATCATTGCTTTGTATATATATCTGTTCACTGGGCTTTTTAAGCTCAGCCGCATTTCCTTTTCCTGCGGCAGGTTTTAGTAGGAAGCTGGGTTATGGGAAGAGAGTGTGACTGGACTTAGAAGACTATGCTTTGGACTAGAGACGATTAGATGAAGTTTCACTTTATTAGACATAGTATTTATTGTTTTGTAACCTTGTAGTTTCAGATTTTCATTTGTAACCCTGAATTTCTTTGTATGTATGAATCATATGCTTGTGTTTGTTCTGATATGTCACTGTAATGTAATACTTCTACCCTTATCAGGTTGGGGTGTTACAGGATCAAAACCATGTGGTGATATAGATAGGAGAGATCGGATGAATGGTTGAGATGAGTTTAGTTTGAATTCAATGGCTAGGATGAGATGGAGCCTCTTTGGAGATTCAAACAATTGGCATGTGTTGAATATGAAGGGTTGGGATGTTATGTAATTTGAAATCAATGGATTGGATGAGAGGACCCTTATTAGGGTTTCAAATAATTCCCCATGTGTTAGAAATGAAGGGATGAGATGTGTTGTAAGGGAATGGATGGTTTAGATATAGTGTGTAAGGGAATATGTAAGGGTGTAAGAGATTGTGTAGGAGAATATTTGATTTGGATATGATTAGATATGATTGGTTTTGTCTTTAGTATAAATGGGATTAAGAGAGGATTAAGGCATAATCTAATTGTCATTAAGAAGAAAAAGTTTAGACAATTAAGATTATAAGTTGAGAAAATAATAGGTTACTTATAAGTTCAAGTAACACAGCGTCGAGAATCCATAGTTTCATATCTCGTGACTTTCCACGACTCGACGTTCTCAACTAATACCTTGGTACAAACAAGTTAAGTGCTTTGCCTTGATGTCAAGCATAACCCGAGTGGGAAAGGATGCGTTTACGCAAAGTGACCTTTGACTTAGTTTGACCAATAAGGGAGTAAAACCCGAGTGGGAAAGGATGCGTTTACGCAAAGTGACCTTTGACTTAGTTTGACCAATAAGGGAGTAAACCCGTTACGTAATTAGAGAAGACGTAAGCACGGGATATGAGCATATGGATGCTTCAACAAGATGTCACGTGAAATATATAAGCTCCTTAAGTTTAGAAAAGCCTTGGCTAGAGGCGATAGTTAGAAAACATGAGTTGGCATTTTCCCCGTAAATGGGTGTTCTAAAAGTGGGATCTCTCAAGTCTCAAAACTCGTTTCGAGTGTTCTCAATTAAGCACATAACATATTCATACCTGTATTGAAAGATCCACATTTGTCGGGTAAGGGGAAAGCCGACTTTCAAAATTCGCCCGGAACCATACAGACTCCTGGCGTGTCACCCGCGCGTTGACGCGCTGGCAGCGCGCCAGGAGCAGACATTGGCTCTGGCAATTTTGAGCTAACGTTTTTTATTTTATGTGTTTTGATAGTTTGTTTGTCATCATTAAAACATAAAGAGATCTTGATCATGTTGTCTCAACAATCTCCCCCTCTTTGATGATGACAAATAAAAACCGAAAGCAAATAAAATTACCAAACTTAGCGAAGACAAGGCGCGCCTTTGGTGTAGCTTGCGTCTTGACCTTTGTCTTGTAATTTGGTGAAGCCTTTAACATTTCTTGAATGGTCTTCACGCCTCTTGCTTTCTTTCTCCCCCTTTTGTCGAATCAAAAAGGCGGGATAAATGGGTAAGCTTGTATGTGCACCCGAATGTGCTCCCCTTAGATCGTTGCTCCCTTTGTTTTAAGGCGGGGATCCATGGGTCAAGAGCCTCACCTTTGCAGTGGCCTAGCTATACATAGAAATCTCAACATGCAACCAACAAGAAAATCGTCACATGTGAAAGTTCCAAGATGGGTTAGATTACCATTCGGAAACTTGCAACATGGGTTAGTCCACAAGAATACATTTAAATCATATGAAAGGCATAGATTAATCCAAATACATAACCATTAGATAAAGGCCATAACAAAGTTTCAAGCATGCAACACAAGCACAACAATTATTAAACAACCATAGAGATCCTAGATGAAATACACATAAAGTAATGTCTTAAGAGATCAAACAAACACAAGTTACACAAACACATCAAAGATCTTTGCATGAGATGTAGGTGGCCCAACGGGTGATGAAATTCTTAAGAACCCTGAACTTCGACCGACTTTCACGACGTTGACTTTTGGTGGCTTGGTAAGTTTTGTAGGCAAGTCGTTCGTGGGTTGGCAAGGAGGCCACGTCATCAACCACTTCATCCTCACTGATCACGTCTTTCGAGGCATTCCATGCCCGTTCATCAAACATCTCATTGACCATAAGTTCCATTCGGCCTATTAGATCCATAGAAGCTTGCTGAGATGTGGAGGCGGCATTAGCCGGAAGCTCAAGGTCGATATCAGCATGATCAAGACTATTTGCGTTGAAGTTGGCAAATAGTGGAACAACCATCTAACAATCAGGCCAATCTTGGGCATGGTCAGGATGTTCAGCTTTGATGTGTTCAAAAAGTGTGGTGAGGAGATGAGCATAAGGAATCAATCTCGTGTTGTCTTGAAGCTTGTCCATTCTTTTGGCCATGAAATAGGCAAAGTTGAATGGTGTGCCGGTCTCAATGCAATAAAGCATGTAACCTACAACAATTGAGACATTTCCTCTAGCTCCCAACTTTACAAACACATTGGAAGTCAAAACATGTTCCCATGCATTGAGTGTGTCACGTAAGTGTGATTGAGCCCAATGAGAGTCAGCCTCGTCATTGCAATGATATTGAGGCTTGAAGATTGCATTTTGTACCACAGCCGCATCAATTCTGTTCTCTTCAGATGAGTGATAAATTCGGTACTTTCTGAATTCTCTTGTCTCCGTAACATCGGTGTAGAGCTTTATGCCGGTAGAGTTGATGCCAAGAACCCTTCCGAGCTTCTCCAAAGACCATGTATAGTTATGCCCATACATTTGAAAGTTGAGGGTGAGATCAGCGGGGTTGAAGCGATAAAAGGCATAGAATTCTTGTATGTGACGAGGATAGATGTTGGGAGGTAGTGATGAGTGTGTAAATACTTATCATTTCATTCACATTTAATCTGCAAAAACATTTGAAAACATACAGATATGCTTCAAAATACATGAAATATCAATAAATTGTGTTTTTATGAGTTGCAAGTGCAAACGGATTGAAAACTGATGAAAAACAACATATTTCACATAATTTACAGTTTCAGTCCTCAAACTTTCATAAATTGGCAAATCTAGTCCCTGGTAATTCAAAACATGTAAAAAGTTCATCAAAGGTCCTTTGGGATTCACAAGTTGTCAAAAATAGCCCTTTAAAGTTAAAATTTACAAAAAGGCAACTTTGGCCCCCCAAGTTTGAAAAATGTCAGAAATAGTCCTTAAGGTTTTATAAATTGGAAAATTATCAAAATAAACCTTGTACTCTTCATCTATGGCAAATATTGTCCTTGTGATAACATTATGGAAAACTACATGTTTAGTCCCCTAAATATCCAAATTTACAACATTCGTCCTTGGGCTCAATACCATACAAACCAAACGGATCCAAGTTACTACCAAATCCAGTCCAAATTATAACACAACCATCACCAGCCCACCACACATCTAAGCCCATCATCCCAAAAGCCCAACTCCCTCCCGTTTTTAATACTATCCCCAGTCAACCCTTGACCGTTTGACCCTCTTTGACCCTCCCCTTCCACATCACACCCCACTCACTGCAACACTCCAAGAAGCACCATCATCACCCTAGCCCTTCACCCCTTCAACACTCCTCCAACTCCCCTGTCTAACAAACAAACACAACACTCCAAAAATACCACCTCTGGCATCAATTATCAAAAGAAAACGCCAAAGTGCATCTTGGCGCCAAAACCATTTGAAGGTCAAGATTGAGTTAATATCATCCAAGGGTCAACAATACTGCTGGGAAAAGACAAGGGGGCTCAGAAACCCTAAATTTGGAGTATAAATTGAAGAAGAGGGACCAGTGCACCAGAGTAGTTTTTAGTTTTTAAAATTTATTATCATGTCAAATTTATGTTTAATCTTTTTCAGTCTTAATTAGTTTAAGAAAGTTGTACTTTTAGTTGTAATATTGTAAGCTTTAAGTTTCAATTAATAAATTCAAAGTTTCAGATTACTTCAAAATTGTCAAAAAGCATAAATGTTGTTACTGGGTATCATCGTGGACTCCTAAGCTTACATAGGTTACCTGTGAAGCTTATCTAAGCTTTTAGAAACTATAAAATCAAATGTAGTGGTAAAAAGCAAAAATACAAAAAAACTCAGAAAAATAGAAAAGAAAATAAAAAAATTATGCAGGTTTCATGGAGATAGCTGGAGCACAGTTGCTTATGGATGGCTGTGGGTTAGAACTCCTTGGGGAGTATTAGGGAATATTCTAATGTCCTTGGTTCATCTCAATTTAGCAGGAAGGCTTTTGTAAGAAAACTTCTTGATTTTTCCTACTTCACTGTTCCTTGTTCATCATCTGTTAATGTATGCTAATTTGTGATTACTTGTGTTAATTAAATCAATTTATAGTTCATTAATTGGTAATTGATCACTCAAACTTGTTTTATTCCATAGTTTAGTACCAACTGTCATTTGGAGCAAATTAGTATAAGTAGTAGTGGTTGCTTAAGTCTGTGTTTCTGAGTGCCTATAAGCCTTGCATCTGATAAAAATGGTTTAGAATGAGTGACATTAATCTGTGTTGCTTTTTGTTTCACATAACTCAAAACAGACTTGCAATTAAGGGGTGTTTGGATGAATGTGGTTCTTTGTGTTTCTGTCATTATCTAAGTTTGAAACTTGTTTAGATACAACACTTAGGTTAGTACTAGGGAATTAGTAGCAAAGAATTGGTAGGTTTAGTTTTAAAAGTAAAAAATCTCACCAAATCCTTCATGACAGTTAACTGTTATGATGTTTGAAGATGTAAACCCTTAAATCAGCTTAAAATTAGTTTAGGTAGGTAAATCAATCCTCATTTAGGTCTTAAGTAACTTAAATAAGCAGTCCAAATCCTTGGAAGTTCATGAAAGTCAACTGTGACACAAAAAGAAAAAAAGTCAAAATTGCATTTTCTCAATTTTACCAAAACTTGCAGGAATTATTGTGATTTTTAGGGTAAGACTTAGACCTCAAGCTCTTTACATGTTCAAGTCTCTCAGTTAAGCTTTAAGAATCCACATTCAGCTTATTTTTAGGTATTTTTATGAGGAATGTGCAAATAGCTTTTTGAGGCTGCAGGGAAAGGCACCTCCCCTGCTTCAGGTCATTGGCCATTTTTCTCAGACCTGTAACTTGCTACTCAGTGGACCCCACAACCCCCCTTTGGGCTTTTTGAAGAGCTTAACAGTTCAGCTTTTGACTCTTGAGCTTATTTCACACCTTGGCTTATTATTGCTTAACTTGTTTGACCCTTTTTTGAGACTTGTCCAAAAACCCAAAACTGAGCTCTCAGTTTTGTGACCCAAGTTCAAAGGTCCACCAAGGATTCCTTAATAAGCAACAAGCTCAGCTTATTGGCTTATTTTGAGGTTGACTTGGTCAACTTTGAGGGTCAAGTTCTAAATTGGCCTTCCTTTCACCTCTGTGGACCCCACAGAGGTCCAAAAGGCCCTAATTTGGCCTGCATTGATCTGTATTGATATTCAAGTGCTTATTGGATATTTTCTGCTTAACCATTGAGCTTATTTGATCAAATCTGTATCATCTCTAGTTACTAGCATTCTGTCTTAGCTTATTTGTCCTTAGAATAACTTAAGTGTAGCTTTTTCAAATTTCACAAGTCCTAATAAGCTAGTTGCTAATCTATTAAGCACTTTGTCACCCAAAGTGCTTATTTATGAGATTCTGTCAAAGTACCTTTACAAAAGTTGGTTATTTTGAGTAGTAAAATAGTTGTGTAAAAGAAAAATCAAGAAAAACCAAAATTAAGAAAAGTGATAGCTTCTATTTAAGCCCTTTGGCTTATTTTTCTGCTTATTTATTAGCTTTTCTCGTTTTTATATTTTTCTCAGGTTCCTTATAGGTTAAAATAATTTTAGTAATTTTTTCAGATTTTTCTTTTGTCATTTAGTACTTTTTAAAATTTAATTTAGTTTAAATCAATTAAATAATTAGTTTTAATTAATAATAAATAATTAAAAAGTAGAAAAAATAGGTTTTCTGTTTTAAAATTAGTTTTATAATATTTTAGATTTTTCTAAATTTAATTTTCATTTTTCTAGTTAATTTTCATAATTAATAATAAATTAGTATAATTTAGTTAATTAATAAGTAATTAATAATTAGTAATTAATTAATAGTAATTAATTAAATAGTTGTAAAAATAATTTTAATTTTCTAAAAATTTTCTTATGTCATTAGGATTGTAAAAATATAATTTTAACATTCGTAGGACTTTATTTGCTCACGTTTCACTTTTTATTTTGCGCGTTCGCGTTTAATTTAAATTCAAACGCGTGTTTTTAGGTTTCACTTACGTTTTTAGGTTATCTCATCATCAGTAATTGTTAGAATAGTGTTTCTAAGTTATTATCAATCATAATGACGTAGTGTAATCATACAAATCAAATTCCTGATTCTCCTGTTAAATCACCCGATCACTTAGAACGTTTTCAAATACAATTGCAAACCTCACTGGGACATAACGACCCAGGAATACACTGTACTCCTTGGTTAGTTGGTTTTAGACCTTTGACTTGGTTGACCATCACCTGGTCAATTTAGTTGACCGTTTAGGACCAATCAAAATTTGGCGCCGCTGCCGGGGAGGTAGCTGCGTATTCAAAACGTTTTTTAGAGATTAGTGGTTTTTCATTCATCACTGTATAAACACAACCACCTTTTTGTAAATTTAAATCATAATACAAAAAACTTCATTAACACTTTTCCTAAAGTGTTAACAACACCAAAAAAATAAAAAACAAATAAAACAGATCGTTGCGTTTTCTATATCGCCTTTCTTTTAAGGTGATTCTTAAAGAGATACGATTTTGGTAAACGAAACGATACCAAAAATATTGTCCAAAAGTTTTTAACCCATACACAAAAACCCAAAAACATTCGTATCTTTCTTGTGAATAATAATTACATAAAAATAAATCGTCGCAAACCAAGGCAGAACACTTACCAACTGGGGGTGTGAACATAATAAGTTCCCAAACAAAAGATTAAAACTTGCCTTTGTATCCTTGTGAGTGGTGTACCTTTCTTAAAGAAGCCATTCATTTGTGATTATTGGTTTAAGTTCACTGTTGATTTGCCTCAATTTTGTTTTGATTGGTTTTTATCCCTAGTGCATGCGCACTCGTTCTTCTAGGTCCACGAGCCCATTTCGTGAGCTTGTAAAGAAACCTAGAAGACCTCGTAGACGTTCAGCACCAACAGTCGGATCTGAGATCCGTACTGTTTCCACTCCAGCTGTCACCATGGCGGAAGACCGCCCCATGTGTGAGCTTCTCTAAGCACACATCGAGGGTTACGGAGATGCCATTGTTGTTCCAGCCATCGTGGCTGATTGTTTTGAGCTCAAAATTGGGTTACTCAATCTTGTAACCTCAAGTCAATTCTACGGTTTTGAGAGGGACGATCCTCATGCTCACATTCGATGGTTCAATAAAATCACATCAACCATCAAGTACAAGAATGTCCCTTGTGAAGCAATAAAGCTTCTTCTCTTCCCATTTTCCCTAGAGGGTTAAGCCTGGATTTTGCTTGAGAAACAACCCCCTCGCTCAATTGAGACATGGGAAGATTTGGTAAAAAAGTTTGTGAATGAATTCTTCCCACCTTCAAAGACCACGAGTCTTAAGAACGAAATTACCAAGTTCACTCAAAAATATGATGAATCATTTGGTGAATCGTGGGATCGTTTCAAAGAATTACTTCGCAAGTGTCCACATCATGGTTTCTCAGAGTTGATGCAACTCGATTGTTGATATAAATAATGTCTAAAAACATTGTTAGCATATTAACAATGTCTCTATGTTTTGATAATTACAAAGCATAAACTCATTAATCTAAAACTTATGACGTAAACAAGTTTTTAGTGCTTAATATTTGTCTTTGCCAACAAAGTGTTTATTGTATTTCATGATCAAAGGAAATTTTTCTAATCACTAGAATTTTTATAAAATGTATTAAATATTCTATATCTTTTACAAAATTACTTTTGGAATAAAAAGAATATGTTTAATTCATTATAAATATATAATTTCAAATTTCCAACCAAAAATGGCAAATTTTATCCAGAAAAATATTCCTCACTAAAAGACAAAAAAATCCAAAGTTCTGAAGGGGCGGCCCCCTTAATTCCTTAGGCGGCCCCCTTAATCATTAAGGGGACCGGCCATTAATTAAGGGGACCGGCCACGCTCCAGAACAGTAAATTTTTCCCCTATAAATACTGGTTCATCTCACAGAATTTTCTCACCTTTTGCACTCCTAAACTTTCTGTTCTAGATCCACATTTCTATTCTCTTAATCCTTTGATCACAAGTGCATAATTCTTTGTTTCAAAGTGATTCAAACTTCATCCTCTCAAGTGTAAAAGAAGAATACTTCTATCCCCCAAGACAAGAAGTATTACAACTTGTTGTGACCTCCACATCCAAGTTGTTGGTGCATCATCAAGATTATTTACATTATTCTTTGTGAAGATTGTTGTGAATATTTGATTGTAGATAGTTGTGCTAGATATATAGATTGTGTGATTAGTTAGTTATTTGGTGTGAAGAAGAAAATTTAGGAATTAGATTGTAGTGAAGAAGCTAGGTGTGGAGTAGTTAGTTGTGAAGTGAATTGGTGTGAAGAAGATAGACGTGGAGTAGTTAGTTGTGAAGTAAAGTGGTTTGAAGAAGTTGTGTAGAAGTTGTGACTTAGTTGTGAAGAAGTTGTGGTGTGTAAATTGGTATGTAAATTGGTGTGTAAGGTTTTCTCTGCCATAAAGGAGCTTGTTGATATAGTGAAGAAAACTCTCGAGTTAGGTGCTCGGGGAGTGGAGTAGGGCAAGGAAGGTGTCCTTGTAGCCGAACCACTATAAATCTCTTGTCTCGCGGTTCGATCTTTCCATCTCTTATTTATTTCATTACTTATCATTGTTATATCTTATTAATTGATAGTTGTTTATATTGTGCAAGACTTGAGATTACATATTATCGAATCTAAGTTTTAGAAACTAAGAAAACACTAAAACTATCTTTTATAACAAATTAAAAAGACGTAAAACTATTCAACCCCCTTCTAGTTTTCCACAATTGGTATCAGAGGCCACGTCTAGCAAGATTTTTAAAATATATTATATTTTAAAACTTGTAACGATCTATGGAATCTGAAAAATATTTAGAAGGGCAATCTATGCAAAGACCACCACTATTTGAAAGTGATGGATTTTTATATTGGAAAAATAGATTCGAAACGTATGTGAAATCAAAAGATCTTGATCTTCGGCATATTATTACCTTTGGTGATTTTCCTCCTATTCAATATAATGTTGAAACTAAAATGGATGAAATTGTATCTTTCGAAGAACAAAATGATGATTTGAAAAAGAAACTAGCAAAAAATAATGAGGCTAAAATGGTCATTTATAATGCGTTACCACACAAAGAATATGAAAGAATTTTTATGTGTAAAACTGCCAAAGAAATTTGGGATTCTTTACTAATTACTCACCAAGGTAATAGCCAAGTCAAAGATAATAAAATAGATTTTCTTGTACAACAATATGAACAATTTACCATTCCGGAAGAGGAATCAATTGATAATGCTTTTGCTAAATTTAACACTATTATCACAAGTTTAAAAGCACTTGATGAAACATTTTCTAGTAAAAATTGTGTTAGGAAATTTCTTAGGGCATTGCATCCAAAATGGCGAGCTAAGGTCATGGCTATTGAAGAATCAAAGAACTTAATGACGTTATCACTAGATGAACTAATTGGCAACTTGAAGGTTCATGAAGAAATTATAAGAAGAGATTCGGAAACGGTCAAAGTCAAGAAAGAACAAACCAAATCCATTGCTCTAAAAGCAAAAAAGGAACCTAGTGATGATGATGATTCAAGTGACGAAAGTGAAGACGAAGAATATGCAATGGCCGTAAGAGAATTCAAAAAATTCTTCAAGAGACGAGGAAGATTCACTAGATCATCACGAGACGAAAGAAAATCATTCCAAAGAAATAGAAGTGACAACTACGGGAAAAGAAAGTGCTTTAGATGTGGAAGTCCAAATCATCTCATTGGCGAATGTCTAAAGCCACCGGGTTATGAAAATCAAGGCGCTTTTGTTAGTGGAACATGGAGTGATAGTGACAAAGAAGAAATTGAAAAGCCAAGAGACGAAAAGTGTTTTATGGCAAAAGAAACCGACGAAATATGTATAGGAATTGACTTGGAACCTGACGAATGGATCAAAGATAGCGGATGTTCGAGGCACATGACGGGGAACTGCAAGCTATTCTCTACATACAAGGCATACAATGGAGGTAACATTATTTTCGGTAGTGACTTATGTGGAAAAATCATTGGCAAAGGTACGATTTCTCAAGACTCACTTACTATTGAAAATGTAGAGCATGTAGATAATTTAACATATAACTTACTTAGTGTAGGACAAATATGTGATAATAAATGTAGAGTCACATTTACCGAAGAGGATAGTGAAATAGTTAAGAATGGAAAAATTATAGGTAGAGGAATTAGGAAAGGTGGCATATATGTTATGAAACTAGGAAACAAGCCTGAGGATAGGATATGCCTAACGACCTTAGATGAAAACTCTACATTGTGGCATAGGAGATTAGGACATGCTAACATGCAACAAATACAATCTTTGGCCTCTAAGGAATTAGTTAGAAATTTGCCTAATCTAAAATATGACAAGCATTTTTGTGATGCATGTAAAATTGGAAAACAAGCTCATGCTAGTCACAAAGCTAAGAATATAGTATCCACTACTAGGTGCCTAGAATTATTACATATGGATCTTTTCGGTCCATCCGCTGTGCGGAGCCATGGAGGAAACAAATATACCTTAGTAATAGTAGATGACTACTCACGATACACGTGGATTAGGTTTTTAAGTGACAAAACCCAAGCCTTTGAAAAATTCGAAATATTTAGTAAAATGATTCAAAATAAATTAGGATGCTCAATATTTGCCATTAGGACGGACCATGGTAGGGAATTTGATAACGAAGTACAATTCGGAAAATATTGTGAGTTAAATGGAATATCTCACAATTTCTCCGCTCCTCGTACTCCTCAATCAAATGGCGTAGTAGAAAGAAAAAATAGGTCATTACAAGAAATGAGTAGAACTATGTTAAATGAACAATCCATCCCACAAAAATTTTGGTGTCACGCCGTAGATACATCGACTTATATTTTAAATAGGGTATCAATTAGGAGAATTCTAGGAAAAACTCCTTATGAGTTATTAAGAGATAGAAAACCAAACTTAAGCTACTTTAGGGTATTTGGAAGTAAATGTTATATTCTAAACACTAAGGATTGCCTCACTAAGTTTGATCCAAAATCATATGAAGGAATATTTTTAGGATACTCACAAAATAGCAAAGCATATATAATAATTAACAAACACTCCATGAAAGTAGAGGAATCACTAAATGTAACATTTGATGAAACACCACCACCTCCTAAAACATTACCTTTAGAAGATGATGATTTAGTCGAAGATGAAGCTATTGAGGTTAGTAAAACAAAACCCATAGGAAATGATAATGAAGACATTCACTTAGGAAATAACGAAATTGTTAATATTAAAGAATCTAGATCACATCTATTAGATAATATAATAGGACATCTTAACCAAAGAACCCTTAGGTCACAAGCCCAAGATAAAAACAATTTCTTTTGTTTCCTCTCAGCAATAGAACCTAAGAATATTATCGAAGCTTTAAAAGATGAAAGTTGGGTTATAGCTATGCAAGAAGAATTAAATCAATTTAAGGCAAATGATGTTTGGGAATTAGTCCCAAATCCAAAGAATATGACCATCATAGGAACTAAATGGGTATATAGGAATAAGTTAGATGAGAATGGAATAGTTACTAGGAATAAAGCTAGGTTAGTTGCCCAAGGTTATAATCAACAAGAAGGAATTGATTATGATGAAACTTATGCACCCGTAGCTAGACTAGAATCGATTAGGATATTACTTGCCTATGCTTGCGCCCTAGATTTTAAGTTATTCCAAATGGACGTGAAAAGTGCATTCCTTAACGGTTTTATCAATGAGGAGGTATATGTGGCACAACCTCCAGGATTCATTGACTTCGCAAAACCTGATTATGGTTATAAGTTAAAGAAAGCTTTGTATGGACTCAAACAAGCTCCCAAAGCTTGGTATGATCAATTAAAAACTTTTCTTATCATACATGATTATTCCATGGGAATGGTAGATAACACTCTTTTCACTAAAAGGAAAGACCCAAATCTCATCATTGTCCAAATATATGTTGATGACATTATATTTGGATCGACTTGTCAAGACATGTGTGATGAATTTGCCAAAATCATGCATGATGAGTTTGAGATGAGTATGATGGGTGAACTTAACTTCTTCCTAGGATTACAAATAAAAAAGATTAGAAGATGGAATATTTTTTAACCAATCTAAGTACATTAAGGAAATGCTTAAGAAATTTGGCCTAGAAGACTCAAAACCCATGAAAACTCCCATGTCTACGGAAGTAAAGCTCACAAAGGATGATGAAGGTGAGTCCGTAGATAACACCAAGTATTGAGGAATGATAGGTAGTTTACTATACTTGACGGCAAGTAGACCCGATATCATGTTTAGTGTCTGCCTTTGTACCCGTTTTCAAGAGGATCCCAAAACCTCTCACTTAGAAGCGGTTAAGCGTATCTTCTGATACATTAAAGGCACTATACACTTAGGATTATGGTATCCTAAGGGATCCGGCATAGAAACCATCGTCTATGCGGATTCGGATTGATGGATTTTAAACTCTTTACCAAAAGCCATCACTTCTGGAGTAGCCAGGTGTAAGAACTGTGGCACACCTGATAACCGTGTGATTTTGAGCAAACCACCAGCTGTCAACGGATTTGATAAGTCTTTACCAAGAGCCATTTGCTCCTGGACTAGCCAACTCTTGATGGACCTAGTCAACATCTTGGTGAGCTGATTACCAATTATAGATTTTCCACGGCCTTTACCACAAGCCATAATCTTGTGGGCTAGCCAACTCATTCGCTTTATAGGATATGGGGAGTTGAGGAACCATACAATTTTGGGCAAATTGCAAGTCGTAAACGGATTTGAGTTATCTTTACCAAGAGCCGTTTGCTCCTGGATTAGCCAATCCCTTTGCCGGTTAGACCTGGCGGACTGATTACCACAAAAATTTTGAAATAAAGTGAAAAAATTTTTGAAAATTTTGGCCAAAAAACGGGGGTATTAGAAGATATTTTGATAAAATTCGCTAGAATTTCCCCCCCACACTTAGAAATGAATATTTTCCTCAATATTCAAAGTCCCGGCTATTATGCCGACTCTTTGAACGTAAAAAAACAAGATTTGAATCTAACTGTGGAAATACCATATTTCACTTTATTTCTATATATACACATCTTTTTTTTTTTTTTTTTTTTTTTTTTTTTTTTTTTTTTTTTTTTGAACTTATATACATGTATACATTTTTCAAACAGCGGGGGGTTGGCCATTCCCCCACACTAGGTGGTAGAAAATAGAAAGAATCAGAGATACGAGTGAAAACCCGTATTGTGCTATTGTTTTTGTTCATTGAGTCGCTAGCTTGACTCGATCCCCGAATTCAATTGTCCTTGGGGAAAGTTTGGAGATTCGGGACAACCATGGATGGTATGTCCTCTCCAAAGTAGTGCTTTAAACGATGTCTTTTCACTTTGAAATTAGGACCGTCATTTTGAGATAATTCGACGGTGCCATAGGGATAAACTTTTGCGATAGTGAATGGACCAGTCCATCAGGTTTTGAGCTTTCCCGAGAAGATCTTGAGTCTAGAGTTGAAAAGAAGGACTCGATCACCAACGTTAAAAAAGCGGTTTTTGATTTTTGAGTCGTGAATCTTCTTTGTCTTTTCTTTGTAGATCAAAGAGTTCTCGTAAGCTTGATCACGAAGTTCGTTTAATTCATTTAGTTGAACTTTTCTATGATCACCCACCGTTTTGAGGTCAAAATTGGCATGCTTGAGAGCCCAATAGGCTTTGTGCTCAAGCTCGATCGGAAGATGGCACGCTTTCCCGTACACAAGTTTATAAGGCATACACCCAATGGGTGTTTTGTAAGCCGTACGGAAAGCCCAAAATGCATCATCTAATTTATCCGACCATGATGCATGATTTTCACCTACGGTTCTTTCTAAAATTCTTTTGATGCCCCGATTGGAAACTTCGACTTGTCCACTCGTTTGAGGGTGGTACGCAGTGGAAAGATGGTGAGTTACACCGTACTTTTGCATGACTTTGTCAAATTTGTCATTACAGAAGTGCGTACCACGATCACTAATAATAGCACGTGGAGTTCCGAATCGGGCAAAAAGAGCTTTTAGGAATTTCACAACTACTCGGGCATCATTTGTGGGTAAAGCTTTCGCTTCAACCCATTTTGACAAGTAGTAAACTGCCACGAGTATGTATTTGTTGCCGTGAGAGGATGGAAATGGCCCCATAAAGTCGATGCCCAGATGTCAAAAATTTCACAAACTTGAATTGCATTTTGAGGCATTTCATTCTTTTGTGAAATATTCCCGTGACATTGACAAGCGTCACAGGACTTGACCAATTCTTGGGCATCCTTGTAGATCGAGGGCCAATAAAAGCCGGAATCAAACACCTTTTTGGCGGTGTAGTTGGGATTGTGGTGGCCCCCCGTGGGACCAGCATGGCAAGCCTTTAAAATTTCAGCGGCTTTCGTACCATACACACACCGCCGGATGACTTGATCCACACATATTTTGAACAAGTAGGGGTCGTCCTAGAAGTAATGTTTTACATCTTTGAAAATTTTATTTTTTTGTTGGGACGACATCCCTTTCACAATGAATTTACCCACAAGATAGTTTGCAAAGTCGGCAAACCATGGGGTAATCGAGTCTCCACGAAATGAAACCGCATTGAGGGTTTCGAGAGGAAATGTTTCATTTATCTCCTTTTTCTCGAAAGCATCTTGGTGAGGGTTTTCAAGACGGGAGAGATGATCAGCAGCTAGGTTCTCAGCTCCTTTTTTATCATGAATAATGATATCAAATTCCTGAAGGAGGAGAACCCAACGGAGGAGTCTCGGCTTTGCATCTTGTTTTGCAAAGAGGTACTTCAAAGCCGAGTGATCCGTATACACTATGCTTTTGGTCAGAATCAAGTATGGCCGGAATTTTTCAAAAGCATACACCACAGCTAATAATTCTTTTTCAGTGGTGGTGTAATGACTTTGAGCCTCGGTCATAGTCTTGCTGGCATAGTGTATAGGCTGAAAATGTTTTGTTTTACGTTGCCCCAAGACTGCCCCTATCGCATAATCACTAGCATCACACATGAGCTCGAAGGGCAACAAGAATCGGTGCCTCGGTAAGCCTTTTCTTTAATGTTTCAAAGGCTTCGATGCACTCGGGGGAGAAGATAAAAGCAGCATCCTTTTCGAGGAGATGGGTCATAGGCCGGGCGATTTTAGAAAAATCTTGAATGAACCTACGGTAGAAACCGGCATGACCCAAAAAGCTCCTAACACCTTTCACAGTTGTGGGATGAGGCAATTTTGCAATGACATCCACTTTGGCTCTGTTAACCTCAATCCCGTTTTTTGAAATTTTATGGCCTAGGACAATGCCCTCTTTGACCATAAAGTGACTCTTCTCCCAATTTAAACATAACTTTGTGTCTTCACAACGTTTTAGCATGCTGTCTAAATGGGAGAGACATGATTGGAACGAATCCCCAATGACCAAAAAATCATCCATAAAGACCTCCATAGTCTTCCCGAACATGTCGGAAAATATGGCCATCATACATCTTTGAAACGTGCCCGGAGCATTACATAAGCCAAATGGCATACGTTTATATGCAAAAGTTCCATAGGGGCACGTAAAAGTGGTCTTTTCCTGATCTTGCGGATCAATGGGAATCTGAAAGTAACCCGAGAAACCATCGAGGAAGCAATAATACTCATTCCCCGCTAATCTCTCGAGCATCTGATCCATAAAGGGCAGAGGAAAATGATCTTTACGGGTGGCATCATTTAACTTACGATACTCAATGCAGACACGCCACCCCGTAACCAAACGAGTTGGAATTAACTCATTCTCTTCATTTGTGACAACAATAATGCCACCCTTTTTTGGAACACAATGAATTGGGCTGACCCAAGGACTGTCCGAGATAGGGTAAATCAATCCGACATCAAGAAGTTTTAAAACCTCTTGTTTGATAACCTCATGAATTTTTGGATTCACCCTTCTTTTTTGTTGGACTGGAGGTTTGAAGTCATCCTCCATTAAAATCTTGTGAGTACAAAATTCAGCGTCAATGCCCTTGATGTCGGAGAGTCGCCAAGCAATTGCTTGTTTATGAGACTTCAAAACCTTTATAAGAGCAGCCTTTTCCTCAACACTTAAGTCTTTAACAATTATGACGGGCAATTTATCATCACCCTCCAGAAATGCATATTCAAGATGAGGCGGCAAGTCCTTAAGTTCAACCTCGGGGAAGTCATCAGTTTTCTTAACATTTTTGACTTCCTCCTTATGAAGTGTTTGTGGTAGAACAGGAAGAGGAGAGGGATCTTCATTTAGTAACTTCTCAAGCAGGAGAATATCCCTCTCGAGGTCAGTCTCTTGGTTATCGATTCCATCGAGAATCGAATCACTTTTGAGAAAGGCCTCAATTTCTTCTAAGATGAAGTCACTTCCCTCAAACGGAGTGAGGGAAGGAGAAGAATTGGCAATGATGGGGTGAGAAGACTGAGTGAGGTTTTCACTCGAAGAATCATCAATGAAACCTAAGATCTCTTGAGCATACTCCTCAGCAGCCACATCGATGACATCAATTTGATTCATCGATTCACAGTCATAATCGGAGGAGTATCTCGAAGTTTGATTCAGGTTGAAGGTAATAGCTTCCGTTCCAACACGTAATGTGATCTCATGCTCAAATACATCGATAAGAGCGCGCCCAGTCCTAAGGAATCCCCTTCCAAGAATGAGAGGGACCCTAGAATCGGCATCAAAGTCAACAATCACAAAATCTGCTGGAAAATGGAACTTTCCCACTTTAACGAATACGTCCTCGGAAATGCCAAGAGGACGAGAAATAGAACGAGCGGCAAGCTCTAAAGTCATGCACGTGGGAGTGAGTTCGGGAAGAGAGAGTTTCTTCCACACAGAATATGGCATCAGGTTAATGCTAGCACCTAAATCAGCTAAGGCGAAGCATTCAACCATACCCGGGAAAGTACAAGGAATGAGAAATTTCCCGGGGTCTCCAAGCTTTTCAAGAAGCTTTTTCAAGAGAACTGCTGAGCAGTGCTCATTCAGAGGAGTTCTTGCCATCTCAAAGAGTTTTTCTTTATTACTCAATAGATTTTTGATTGTCGATGCAAACTTGGGCATCAAGAGAATAGCGTCCGCGAAGCTAATATCAAAGTGCAAATCTTGAAAGATTTGGAAAAATTTATCCATTTAGTGATTTGCTTTTTCGCGGAGCTTTTGCTCATTGAGACGTGATGGGTAAGGAATAGAAGTTTTGGATTTAGGGTTGTCCACTGGAGTTACTGGTGGTTCAAAGACAACTCTAGGCTTGCATCCGGTTTTCAGAATAACCTGAGGTTGGACGTGTGCTGTACTTCGTGGGCTAGGAATTTGCACCTTGTCCTTTGTTACCTTAGGTTCACGATCCACTACCTTTGGGGGAGAGGGAGAAGAGGTAATAGGAATCGCGGGCTCATCATATGAAGCACCACTTCGTGTTGTGATCGCCTTAGCATCGCCCCTCGGGTTGACGATCGTATTGCTCGGAAGTTTTCCTGAGCCCGAGGGTTGATCATTTAAAGACTTCTTAAGGTCTGCAATCTGAGTCATTATCACTTTGTTCATCCCCTCCTGAGATTTCATGTATTGTTTCAACAACTCATCATTTGATGGGCCAGTTGAAACAATTGCTCGAGCTTGGTTAGGAGGAGCTGGATTAGGGAAATGCTGAGTAGTAGACGTGATGGCTTGATTTTGATTGGGCAAATTCTGGACCCGGTTATTTTGATGGGAACCGTGGTTTTGAAAATTTCCCTGATGTTGGTTGCCATATCCATGGTAATTGTTTCCCTGAAAGTTGTTTTGACCCTGGTTTCGATTATAGTTTCATTGATTTTGGAAACCTTGGTTTTGATTATGATGGAAACCCTGGTTTTGGTATTGACTGACATTTCCCGGATTTTGGTAACCTTGGTTTGTTCGATTCTGATTTTGGTTCTGGTTACGATTGTGTTGGACATTATTGTTTTGATTGAAACCGGGTGGTCCAAGGAAATTGTTAAAACGATAGCTTAGAAGATTGCGGTCCCCTTGCGGTTGGTAGCCATTACCTCCCGAATTATAGGAACCTTGAGCAGCGTATACGTTCTCTGGAATGTAGCCACCGGTGGCTGGACACTCGAAGTAGGGATGTGGACCTCCACAAGTTTCACAACTTTGATTTACAGCTTTGGCTTGTTGATTTTGAACTTGTTGATTTTGCATAGTTTGGTTTATTCTCAACACAGCCGTAGAGATATCATCCATCTTTTTGGCAAGAGCCGTTATTTCAGAGGATGAAGATGCTGGAGTGATAGAATTACATGACGCATCCCTCTCGGCTGAGGAATCCCAAAAAGTTATGATGGGCAGTCATGTTCTCAATGAGGTCGTAGCACTGTTCGGGACGCCTTTTCATAAAGGTCCCTCCAGCAGCAGCATTGAGGATATCTCGGTGTCTCAAGGTCAAACCATTATAGAAGGTATCTATAATGGTGACTTGTAACATATTGTGGTTAGGACACCAATCAATCGCAAGCTTATAGCGTTCCCAAGCTTCGAATAAAGATTCGTTGGGAAGCTGACGAAAGTTGCTAATGTCATTACGCAACTTGGTAACCATGGATGGTGGAAAGTATTTGGCTAAAAATTTTGTGACCATCTCATCAAAAGTGTTTGGGAAGTCGATCAAACCATGCAGTGGCATGATGAGTCAGAGAATAGGGGAAGAGGTATAGATGAAGGGCATCATCGGTGACACCGTTCTGCTTCATGCTTTGGGTGACGATAAGATACTTATCAAGATGCTTTTTTGCATCGTCACCAGGCAAACCATGGAATTGGCATGAATTCTGGACTTGTTGTATCATATGATGCTTAAGTCCAAAATCAGTGGCCGCAATGTCAATGGGAGCAATGGGTCCTCCCCTTCCTTGCATTGTGGGTTGACACAACTCCTCCATAGTTCGGAGATCAGGAGCTGCATCATCCTTTGGTGGTTCTAGATTGTCGTTTCCGTCCATTTTCGGAACTGGATCTTCAACAATAGGATGTAACTCAGTTACGTTTCTTAGTTGACGATTTCGTTTCGATTGTGAACAAGTGCGCATGCACTAGGGATAAAAACTTTTTGGACAATATTTTTGGTATCATCCCGTAATCTAGAATCGTTTTTCTTTAAGAATCACCTTAAAAGAAAACCGAATCAGAAGACGTTACGATATGTTTTGTTGTTTTTAATTTGTTTGGTGTTTTAACACTTTAGGAAAAGTGTTAATGATTTTTTTTGTGTTTTGATTTTGAAAATTTACATAAGTGGTGGTATTTGTACAGTGAATGAGGTGAGATAACACTAATCTCAAAAGACGTTGCAGAAACGCGCACACCTCCCCGGTAGCGGCGCCAAAATTTGATTGATGCTAAACCACCAACTTAAATTGACCAAGGAATGGTCAACCAAGTTAAATAGCCTAGACCAATGCTCCGGGTAATATAAGGTATCACCAGGTCGTTAAATCCCGACAAGGTGTGAATTGTGACTGAGTGTGCTTTGTTATCGGGTGTTTATTCACAGAAAAGGGTTGTTATGAGAATTATTTGGAAATTATTAAACAAAATAGCTTAGGAAAGCTATGTGAATGATTACGGAAATTTAGATCAAGAAGATTCGAGCTAGAACCTAAACAACGTACGTTTTAATTAAAAACGTACGCAGACAAACGAAACAAAAGCACAACTGGTGGACGGAAAAGGTTACAAGTATAAAATTATTATTTTTACAATCCTAATAAATAAAGAAAATTTTAAGAAAAAGGAAATTATTTTTAAACTATTTAATTATTAATTAATTACTAATTATATATTTATTAACTAATTAAACTAATTAGAATTATTAAAAATACTAAAAAGGCTTAGAAAATTAAGAAATTTTTTACAAATCTAATTAACCATCATAGGAATCCTAAAAAATTATAAAAAGTTGAATTTATGTATTTTTATACTAATTTACTAATTATTAATCTAATTATTAATTAATTACCAATTTAACTATTTATATTATAAAAATTAGAAAATGGAAAATATAAATTCTAGAAAAATTTATAAAAATGTTTTAACTTATATAAAAGCTAGAAAAATTATAAAAACTAGGTTGTACTTTATAAAATCTAATTATGCTATTTAATTACTTATTATTAATTAATAATTATTTAAACTAAAATTAAGTCTAAAAACTACTAAAAGACAAAATAAAAATCTGGAAAAATTTCTAGAGTTACTTTAACCTAAAAGAGAATTTATAAAAATATAATAATGATATATTGCTTATAAATAAGATAAAAGGAAATTTAAAATGATAATTTATATTAAATAGAAGCTATCACTAAAATTAAAGTTGGTTTTTTTTGGCTTTTTTCTTTTTCCAAACTGATTATACACTAAGAACTAAAACTTTTTATGAAAACACTTTTTGCACAAACAAGAAATAAGCACTTTGAGTGCTTATTAGTCCACTCAGTTGACTTTTGTTGACTGAGGATGGAATTAAGCTCAAATGGAGAGTGTGGGGTCCACAATGGTAAACTTTGATTTCTCTGAGTTGTATGAACACTTTTGAGTGAGTTTCAATCAAATAAGCACAGCAAATAAGCCAAACAACAACAATAAGCACTTGAGTATGGTTGTTTCTGAGACAGATTTGGGACAGAGATTGGGAGTAAAACAAAGTGGGGTCCACTGGTCTAATGGTCAAACCAAAGGTCAATCCTTAATCCCTGGTAGAAGGGGGGTTGTAAGAAACCAATTTGGGTTAATGGGACCCACTGGAGTGGTCACAATGAACCACCAAAGTTGGTGGTGTGACTGAGTCAGCTGATGTGCAGGGCACACCCTTGCCCTGCAAGTGTTTTCCAAGGGCAAAATAGTGCAACAGAAAAAATTACAAAAATCAAATAAGCATGAAAATCACTAATTCTACTGGTATACTTTACTTACAACAAGTTTCAGACCCTAAAACCACCCACAAAAATCAAGAAAATTCATCCCATTTTGGACAAAATCTGAAACTTGTGATTTTGACTTTTTGGAAAAAATTGAGATTTGACATATGTGAACTTCAAACACTGATGTGATGACTTAGAATGTTATGTTAGACTATATTATGACCAATTTTAGTGAAAATACAAACTTATGAATAGGTATGATTGGTTTTGAGTCCAAAGATCACCACAGTTAACTGTGGTGATGAGCTTTTTATGATTTTGACTTTTGGGGGTATTTGTAGACAAGAAATTGGTTCCCCTGACCTAGTATCTACCCAAGCAATTAACTGAAACACAGAGTTGTGCAAATAAACAAGTAGAACACTACAAACAGCCTATAACCAAACACCTCTTTAAAAACAGCTTATGATGAAAATGTGATTCAAACAAGTACACAATGCAACCTAATGATTACAACTAATCTAATTACTAATAATTAACTAAGATAAACACAATTAAACTGTTAATACTACTTATTACTAAAGAAATTAAGTTTTGAGCTTACAAAACCTTCCAAGCTAGCTGTCAAGTACCAAAGAACCACAATCACCAATCCTATATGACTTCCACAAGTCCCTAACCCACTGCCATCCATGATTCACAGTGCTCCATGCTTTCTTCAACCTTTGATCACTACTTTTTTATTTTATTTTTATTTTTCTTAATTTTTTAGTATTTATTGAAACTAGGTCTAGGGAATTAGCACAAGCTTGAAAAGCTCATAAAAACTTGTTTTCTGAGATTATATGAGATTATGAATAGCTTAAACACACATTAGAACCTTAAATTGATACTTGAGAAATTTGAATTGAACTTGAAAATTGAAAATGAGAATTAACTTAAAACTGACTTTTTCATTAACTAAAATTGGATTACAGAAGTACAATGAACTACTAAAACTATAAAAATTACTTACTATACATACTAAAAGGCTCATATGAGCTACATATATATATATATATATATATATATATATATATATATATATATATATATTCGACATAAAATTAAGGCCTAAGTCTTCCCACATGGCTTTTTCTTGAAAACTGAGAGTCCCAATAGCTTTGTGTTGACCCCTTGACCAAATCCTCACCACTCAATTGTATCATAATCAATCCAAGCCTTTGATTGCTTTTTTCGCGCCAAAAATGAAACGGGCAAACTGAGTGTTATAGGTGAGGAGAATTTATTGTGGTGGTGGGGGTTGGTGTGGGTAGATGAGAGGTAATAAATGTGGAGGCTGGTTGGTGAAAAAGGTGAGAGGAGGGGGGAGGCAAGGTGCCTGGTTTTGCGTTGGATGTTGGGGGGAAGAAGGTGGTCAAGGGTCGTTTGACCCGTTGTTGACCGTTTGACCCTGCGTTGGTTTTTATTAAAAGGAAAATGGGCTGGGGGTTTTGGGCCTGGGGTGGACTGGATTGGATTTGGTTTTGATTGGGGTTTGGTTTTGGTTTTTGGTTAAATAATAAGGGTCCGGTTGGTTTGTATTTAACAAGGACCAATTTTGCAACTTTGCAAATCATGAGGACTGATAATGTAATTTTCCCAAGTTGCTTCCAAGGACCAAATATGCCAATCATCAAATAAACCAAGAACCAATTTTGCCATTTTCATTTTTCAAAATTTCCCAGGGACCTATTTTGCCATTTTTTGAAAACTCAGGGACTAAACATGTAATTTTGGAAAACTTATGACCCAAGTGTAATTTTTATGATTTTTGACTTTCAAAACCTTGGGTTGACTTTTCCTTTCAAAATAAATGCATAGGGACTAATTTTGACAAGTTTTGAAACTTGGGGGACTACAACTGCCAATATTGCAAACTTTGTATGTTTTTTCTTTGTTTTTGCACATTTTGCATTTAAAACATATAAAACACAATCCCTGGGGTAATTTAAATATTTTGATATCTTTTTGATTGTTTTTGTATGTTTTGGCAGTTTAAATACGTCAAAAATGATGAGTGTTTGAGCACTCATCACGGATCATGCGGGAGACTACGTAGATAGAAATAGCACTAGCGGTATTTGCACGTTCGTGGGATGTTGTCTAACATCTTGGTTTTCCAAGAATCAAACCGCACTTGCTATTTCTACCACCGAAGCCGAATATGTAAGCGCTGGAAAGGCATGTCAACAAGCACTATGGATGAAACAAGCTCTCGTAGACTATGGCATTAGGTAAGAAAATGTCCCCATTATGTGCGATAACAAAGGTGCGATAGATTTAAGTAAAAATCCGGTGCAACACTCTAGGACTAAACATATAGAAATACGCCACCACTTTCTTAGGGATAATGTACAAAAAGGAAACATATCTATAGAAAAAGTTGCATCGGAAGATAACATTGCGGATATATTCACAAAACCCCTTAAGCGTGAATTATTCAACCACTTGCGTTTTGGATTAGGAATGATGGAACAAGTTGACTAAATTATATTGAACTAATACAAATTTATACTTGCATAAAATTTACTTTTCGTCCACTTCTTCATTTCTGAGTCTAGGAATCTATTTCGCACAAAATTAAAGATTGGGAAAGTTTATTTTCTTTGCATAAACTCTTTTGTAAAACCCAATCAATTTTCTTTAAAAATTATTCTCACATCTAGGAATCACATGAACATCATTTTTCTTGCATTGTTGACTAATGCTAAAAACATTGTCTTCCAAAAATCATGCAAAAACTCTCACATAAATTGTCAAGGTATAATCTAATATGTATCTTTGACATTCATGATCGAGCAAAAATTGAATCATGGAGATCTTTTGGATTGTTTCTTAGGATCGTTATCTCTCTTTCCATTTAGGAGTCGAAACAATCACAACTCCACATTTGTTGCATATAGACACACACTAGGATAAACTCACTAATAATGTTGTCATCTTGCTCCATCACTAGTTTTCCACTCACTAGTTGCCTTTGCCTTTGATCTAAGATAGGTGCCTTAGGAAGTTTAAGTGCTCTTGCCTTTTGATGAGGCGAAAAATGAACCACTTTTAGGGGGTCATTTAAGCCCGAAATTGAATTTATTTGATCAAATATTGCCCTAAATCGTTCCTTTTGTGATTTTAGGTACTTTGGGAGTGAAATCTGGAAAAGGAAGCAATTCGGACGTTTTTGGAGCATAAAAGTGAAGAAAACGCTAAAGACTTAATTTTCCAAGGTGGGAACAGTATGTGACGGCGTCAAAAGTAACAATTTGACGACGTTAAGAGTAAATTTCATGACGGCCCAGTACAGAAATGAAGGCGTCACAAGGAAGAGCGTCAAGAGTTAAATATGTGACGGCCTGGAAAAACTTAATACATGACGGCGTCAGATGTAGATCAAGGCAGTCCTAGGATTCTTTTGGCGGTGAGATGACGGCGTCACAAGGTTGTTCTTGACTCCGTTAGCCTCAATTTTCTATATATAGTTTTCTAATTTTCATTCATTAAGAGGAACAAGTTTGGAGAAACCCTAAGGCCGAACCATATACGAATTTTACAGGTTTTTCAAGGGTTTTCAGCCCTTGAACCCTTACATGTGTAATTGAGATAAGTGTTCTTTTAATTCAATCAATATGTCTATGTGTTGGTTGTCTATATCTTGTGCTTGTCTTGATTCCACCATGCTAGGCTAGATTTATCTTGTGTTTGCTTAGATCTAATGAAACCTAGATGTTGATTATGTGTTGATTACTTGTTTATGGTTGTATTGGATGAATGATTTCAATGTTAGGCTTAAGAAAACTGGCAGATCTCCAATTGGTAACATGCTTGAACGTCTTAGGAAACATGAACCGATGTGTACTAGGTTTTATTGGTTGTATTTAATGCATGAGTAAATTCTAATGATCCCATGTTAGGAGCTTCTTAGCCGGCTCGACATAGGAGTGAAGTAGGCATTCATAGGATTGGGGAGTTAAGTACGCCACCCCATGAATGTTATTAAGGAATACAATCCGTCATCCACGCAACTATAACAAGTAATTAATCTGTAAAAGATATCTAGGGAGTAGTGAAATCTAAGTAAACACATTTCTCAATTTATTGCTCACAACCTTAGTTTAATATAGTATATTTTCATTTCCAGTATTTTATTTTAACTGCATCTTTAGTATTGGGTTAGTTGACTAGCAACTAATTCCACTCATATCCTTCAAAACCCGAGATTTTTACTTGCTTTCTAAAGAATATAAAAAATACAAAAATAATCATCTCTCATCTTTAGAACTAGTATTTAGGTTTTCTAATCCTAGCGACACTATTCCTAGCTGAACGATCAATCCCCCGGTACTTGTCACTATACTATACTACAACGATCAGGTACACTGCCTGGTGGGGGTTGTAAGCTTCTCAAGATCCCTTGAGAGGTAAAGCCTGGTGCAAACCCAACGCATCAAGTTTTTGGCGCCGCTGCCGAGGAATAGTTATTGTCGAGGTTAGAATTTCTTTTTATTAGGTCTACTTGCTAGATTCCTTTCTAGTAAGATTTTATTTTTATTTTTAGGTTTCTTTAGTCTATATTATTTCTTTGTGTGTTTGTTCGTAACTCTTCACCACCCGACATCATGGACGATGGGAACATCTTTGAACCCGTCATCCCACCACAACAAAACCCACCACTAGAACCTCTTAGGCCCCGAACCTTAGGAGAGTATTCCCGACCTAGCCACCAAGGCTACCGAAACACCATTGACCTCACCGGAGCCAATGTGACCCCCTTGCGATCCGACACCATCCGGATGGTGCAAAGCGGATGTGCATTCCGTGGACTTCGTTCCGAAGATCCAAACCAACATCTTAAGGACTTCCTTAAAATCGTAGACTCCATAGACCTAGATGTTGAAACTAGAGAGACAACCCGATTACGCCTTTTCCAATTCTCTCTACGGGATCAAGCTAGTCAATGGCTTGCGCGTTTACCAGCGGGATCCATCACCACATGGGATGATCTCATCACTCGTTTCCTTGCTCAATTTTTCCCACCGGGGAGAACTACTAAGCTTAGAAATGACATCTTGATGTTCCAACAACGTCAAAATGAATCTCTTTATGAAGCATGGACTCGTTTCAAGGACTTACTCCAAAAAGTCCCTCATCATGGCATAGATCTTTGGCTCCAAGTCCAAATCTTTTATGACCATATCGATCTCTCCACGAGGCGAGCCATTGACCAATCGGCCGGTGGTAAGCTACGTGATCTAAGTGCGGAACAATCATGGGAACTCATAGAAGATCTTGCTCTCTATGACAACAAAAGTTGGAATGATCCCCGTGATTTGAACAAAACGGTCAAGGCAATATCTTTGCCTTCGAATAACTCTAGCACCCCCGACCGTAGGATCATGGAACTTGAAGGTCGAGTCAAGTCTCTCATGAAATCTTACGAAGCTCAAAAGCCTTCAAGCCAAGTAAGCAGAATCGCTTCTACATGTAAATTATGTAATGGCCCTCACGAGACTCATAACTGCATGGAGCTTCCAAAACATGCTTATAATGAATTCACATCGTCACACGTGGGTCGAGGCCCTCGAACTTCTGACGAGGCCTATGAGGCATGGAAGGATAAACCTAATTTCAGAGGGTACCAAACGCGGAGCGTATCCTTCAATGAATCCTCACCACTCACTTGGTCCGAGCATTTTCCATCACAAAGCATTCCTAGGCGAAGCTGTGAAGATGCTTTGCGAAAATTCATTCTATCTCAAGAATTACAGCTCTCTACGCTCGAGGCTAAATTTAGACAACATCAGGCCGACATGAATAACAAGATTTGTAATCTGTTAACTGCTATCAAAGAGCATGCTGTTAATAAACCTATTCACGTTGATGAGGTCAAATCTGTTACCATCATGAGTCCGCCAACCTCCCCTGTTAAAATAAAAAGTCCTAGTAAGCTATTCAAACATCTATCACCAAAAGAAAAGGAACCTGTCAACCCCCTAGGACCAATCCATTTCGTAAACACCATCACCACAATATCTGCTTCTACACCTAACCTAAACCAACAACAAGTTGAAAAAATTGGTCATACAGTTAAAGATGAGACCTCAAGGGTGGACCACGATTTGGCCAGAAGCCCTACCAACTCATCAGAGCAGTGCGCCGCGCAAGAATTTAGCAAATCGGATGAAGGGAAAGAGATATCGGAAGAGCATACGAGAAATCCAGCCATTTTGGGTAAATCTATTCTAGAGGAGCCCGAGAGAAAAATGGAGGATGTTACCAGTGGGAGTAGCGGTAGGACTAATGAAAGCAACCCTAAAGTTTTTAGGATTTCCTGCACCATTAAGGAAAAGCTCTTAACCGATAGTCATATAGATCCTAGTTTCCCAGACAACATAATACCCCTTTCCCTATACCAAGAAGCCTTTCCAGAACGCATAATGTGCGAGAGAGTCGATAATGTAAGGGGAATAAGAAATCTATCAATCATGATTGGAGAACTTGTTTACAATATTGCCCTCACCGTGGTCGATGATGTGGACCCTCTCACCAATCGAACATTAACCAACCTTATTCTTGGGAAACCATTTATCAATGAATCGGGAGTTATCCTTGATGAGAAGGATGGAAGTGCATTGTTCACCAATGGTGTTAAGAAGGTAATTTTTCGTAGGGGTAATGAGGAGGTATACGAATATCGTCCTTCCCTTGAGGGGAATCTATATGGATCAAGGGACAGAGAATCGGGGAAGATAAGGAGGCGTGATCCGAATAATCTCAAAATTCCCTGCATGATCGGTCATAAGTACTTTGATAACGTCTACATTAACATATTCATGCCTAAGAATTTTATGTCCCTATTCCATTATAACAATATCTGCAGATGGGGAATGATTTACAAGGGAGAGAAAGTGGTTGGTAAAGATCATGAAATCCAGGTGTTCGTAGGAAATATGGCATTCACTATGGAATTCACTATTGTGGACAACATCGAAGACTATTTCGATCCTAGGTTATCACAAGTCGTTTTCGGAGCACCCTTTTGTGAAATCACTAATTTGATAGTTGATGACCGGAACGAAATCATGACCTTCGCTCATGGAATTAGGAGGGTTTCGTACCAAACACCGTACAAGAGAAAAAACCTTAAGGAAATCGATTGTGACGGGCTTGGTAGGATAAGTTCCCAACTTATTTTGTGTGATGAAGATGTTCGGAGAGGGTGTAAGAACACTTCTGATTTATCATGTGGATTCTTTAAGGATGTTAGTAAGCTTGATTCTAAGTATCGAGAAGATGTCTTCGAGTTCGAAGACCCGAAGTACTTACACTATGAAAGCGATACTAGTTTAGAAGACGACCTAGAGAGTGGAACCAATGATGAGGTCACGTAGTAACCCATGACCTTGAGTTTAGCTACAAGACTCGTAAATAAAGAAAAGCGCTTCTTGGGAGGCAACCCATGCTTTGTGTGATTTTATTTTGTTTGTTTTTTATTTGTTTCCGTATGCATGCTTTATTTTTATTGTTGGTAGATCATGTTTCTAAACTAAAAAGTAGAAATACTTTACTTTGTTGTTTGGCCTAGTCTTAACTCCACCTAAAGGTATTTTTGCAAAAGATAAGTGTAAGGGGAAACCCCAAATATGTTTTTAAGAAACAAACCGATCATGATTCTCCACAATATTAAATGAACATGTATATTTGTATTTGTTAGAGTCAAATGCTTGTATTGAGTCATAATGAAGTTTTGTAGGATTCTCCAGGAAGTAGGACCAAGTTTTTTCAGAAATTTTCCGGAAACTTAACATAAGAATTTCTGCAGGTCACTTCTGACGGCGTCACGAGTTTGCTCTTGACGGCGTCACGTGTAAAAATATGGAAATTTTACCGGTTCTATTTTTCTAACGGAGTTTTAAAGTTTTTGTTGAATTATTAAGTTTTATAATCTCCAGGAAATCTGCAAACTTCATTCCACAAGCATTATATCTTATTTTGTTTTCTAGGATTTAGTAACTTATGTAGATTGCCACCAATTTTATGCGAGGTTGTCTTGTTTGTTTTCTCAGGATTTACAGGTTATGTATGACAAGAAGATGATTTATATTCTGGAAGGGAAGCTTTGATTGTTCATTTTCTTGGAGGAAGATTTAACCTGGCCACCTTATTATCCATACCGAGCGAATCAGGGGAGTATTTGATTTCATTCGTTTTACTTATTTCACTTTTACATTCTTTACTTGAACAATGGGGACAATGTTCATTCTAAGTGTAAGGGGAGGGTAAAATGATGATACCTTACAGATACACTTTCGCTTGAGTTTGTTTGTTTAAAAGTAGATGTGTAATAAAACTATGAGAAATACTTGTTAGTGCGATTTTAGCGCCAAATTTAAAATTTTTTACAACATTTAGGAGTGAAACTTTTGCCATAGCAAGCGTCTCATGGATAGGAGATTGTATGACTAGCACATAACCGTACTATTCAAAAAAATTTTCCACCCAAATATGTGAGGTTCGCCTTTAGATTTGATAGGAAAAGCATTTACTATTAGTGCTTATGAGTGTACCGGTAGCACTTAGATTCTAGAACTTGCATTAGTGATGCATCCCGAGACCGCTAGTGAGACTACAATCGTGTAGTAGGATTTACTACATGATAAGAGGCATTAGGATCACCCTTGTGTTAAACCCGTACTATAATTACTTGCCAGTTTAAGTCATATTACTTGGCTAGTTAAGTCAACTAATTTTCCCACACCTTAGCGTTGTACTCATTTTTAGTACACGAAACCCCTAGTACACCCCTCCGAGCCTATCTTTTCGTTTCTAACTTTAAGCATCTTACTTAAAGGAAGAATTTGTTACACCCCACTTAAATGTACACCCAAATCGCCTTAGCCTTCCGTGTATGTGCTTATTTTTAGTGCATTATTGTTATTTGTTAAACCCTAAGTTAACTATCTAATTGATTACATGGTTGCTAAGTCGAGTCATATCCTTGTACATATTGTTTCGGGACGATTGGGACTCACGGGTAAAGTACTTATTTTATAGAGTAATGGGGAAGAACATCATATATTACCCCCATATGTACGTTAATCTTAAAAGTACTCCAAGTGTTTTGATTTTCTTAATTCGAGTCAATAGATTAGTTTATTGTAAAGTATGTAAAAATTCAAGTGTAAGAGGAATGTTCATTCCCTATGATGTATTATTTTGGATGGTAGGGTAAGAGTGTATGCAAAAAAAAAAAAAAAAATCGAAAAAATCAAAAGAAAAAAAAAAAAAAAAAAAGAGAAAAAGAAAAAAAACATACGGACTACCATCCCTTTTCATTCTATGTTTATTTTATGTTTTTGTTATTTTTCATTTATTAGCTTAAGTCGAGTCTAGTCTTGGCTTAGCAACGCCATATTGTACATGTAATTAACAAAGATTGTTAACTCGCCACCAGTAAAGACTGCCTATATCCAACAAAACCGTGTATTTCATATCCCTACACGTAATGTTACAACCCTTTAAAAGACCTCTTTGATAGTTTATCCTATGTGCTTACGCCATGTGGTGGAGGTTTGATCCTTTCCCAAGCCTATGGTAATCTATTTTGCTATGACAGGTAGTGAGAGATATTTTCCATTTCCATATTATAATTTATACTTTATTACACCCGAGAGATGTGAGTATCTAAACACTATTTGTGAGGTGGTAGTATATGACCTCCGTGCTTGTCTTTGGTCTTTAGTGGAACGATTATTTGTTGTAATTACTTTTATATTAGTGTTAAATGACCCCTAACTTGTATTTTGATTAGAATAAAAGCGCATTTGCTTGAGGACAAGCAAATCTCAAGTGTAAGGGTATATTGCTCCATCACTAGTTTTCCACTCACTAGTTGCCTTTGCCTTTGATCTAAGATAGGTGCCTTAGGAAGTTTAAGTGCTCTTGCCTTTTGATGAGGCAAAAAATGAACCACTTTTAGGGGGTCATTTAAACCCGAAATTGAATTTATTTGATCAAATATTGCCCTAAATCGTTCCTTTTGTGATTTTAGGTACTTTGGGAGTGAAATCTGGAAAAGGAAGCAATTCGGACGTTTTTGGAGCATAAAAGTGAAGAAAACGCCAAAGACTTAATTTTCCAAGGTGGTAACAGTATGTGACGGTGTCAAGAGTAACAATTTGATGGCGTCAAGGGTAAATTTCATGACGGCCCACTACAGAAATGAAGGCGTCACAAGAAAGAGCGTCAAGAGTTAAATACGTGACGGCCTGGAAAAACTTAATACATGACGGCGTCAGATGTAGATCAAGGCAGTCCTAGGATTCTTTTGGCGGCGAGATGACGGCGTCACAAGGTTGTTCTTGACGCCGTCAGCCTCAATTTTCTATATATAGTTTTCTAATTTTCATTCATTAAGAGGAACAAGTTTGGAGAAACCCTAAGGCCGAACCATATACGAATTTTACAGGTTTTTCAAGGGTTTTCAGCCCTTGAACCCTTACATGTGTAATTGAGATAAGTGTTCTTTTAATTCAATCAATATATCTATGTGTTGGTTGTCTATATCTTGTGCTTGTCTTGATTCCACCATGCTAGGCTAGATTTATCTTGTGTTTGCTTAGATCTAATGAAACCTAGATGTTGATTATGTGTTGATTACTTGTTTATGGTTGTATTCGATGAATGATTTCAATGTTAGGCTTAAGAAAACTAGCAGATCTCCAATTGGTAACATGCTTGAACGTCTTAGGAAACATGAACCAATGTGTACTAGGTTTTATTGGTTGTATTTAATGCATGAGTAAATTCTAATGATCCCATGTTAGGAGCTTCTTAGCCGGCTCGACATAGGAGTGAAGTAGGCATTCATAGGATTGGGGAGTTAAGTACGCCACCCCATGAATGGTATTAAGGAATACAATCCGTCATCCACGCAACTATAACAAGTAGTTAACATGTAAAGGATATCTAGGGAGTAGTGAAATCTAAGTAAACACATTTCTCAATTTATTGCTCACAACCTTAGTTTAATATAGTTTATTTTCATTTCTAGTATTTTATTTTAACTGCATCTTTAGTATTGGGTTAGTTGACTAGCAACTAATTCCGCACATATCCTTCAAAACCCGAGATTTTGACTTGCTTTCTAAAAAATATAAAAAATACAAAAATAATCATCTATCATCTTTAGAACTAGTATTTAGGTTTTCTAATCCTAGCGACACTATTCCTAGCTGAACGATCAATCCCCCGGTACTTGTCACTATATTATACTACAACGATCAGGTACACTGCGTGGTGGGGGTTGTAAGCTTCTCAAGATCCCTTGAGAGGTAAAGCCTGGTGCAAACCCCACGCATCACCTTTACTTATCTCCTCTTGCTTATTATGTGTTGCTTATCTGCTCTTTTGCTTATGTGCTTTTTCATGCATGCTATATCTTGATTAGATTAGATGCTATATTGCCTAAAGGAATTGAACTTGCTTGAATTCCAATCCAAACATACTACCTTTCCGCAAATTTTCTGCCAAAAACCCAATTCTGGCAACCTGGAAATCACCAGATGGGCGGCCCCCTTAATTTTGTAAGGCGGCCCCCTTAATCATTAAGGGGACCGCCCCCTAATTAAGGGGACCGGCCATCTGATGGTCGGGTTTACATAATCTTTTCTGCTTTTTAGCCCATTTCAATCTACATTTCCCATTTTTCACCAACATATTTTGTCCTAGTCTCCCAAACAAACCTTATCCATCCTTAAACACACAAATCTTACACTATAAATACCCGCAATCCTCAAAACTATTCACTTATCCCTTCATGACTTCTCCAAACAAACCAAAACCAAAAGCCTCAAGGCTTGCAAGAATGACGGAAAAACCCGTTTGGCGATGAAAAAGCCCTCGTAACAAATCCATCATAAGCAATGAAGTTGGAAACCACTCAACACCTCCAACCACTTACTTCCTAAACTTCACACCAAATTCACAAGGACATTCATTTGATCCTCTTTACAAACCATACAACATTGGCCAAACATCTACCTTCATGCCAAACCGCTCATCTCATCCACCAACCATTCATAATGATCCATACAAGTTTGATCAACCTTCTAACTACAATTCCAACTACACATACCCAATCCATCCATTTCAACACAATGACTCTCTCCGCATTGCCACGGAAAAGCAAAGGTTCCGTGATGAAATATCCCAAATCCATGATGTTAGTGATCTCCATGCCATGCATCTTGCACAATGCAACAAAGGGCAACTTCCATCATCACCCTACAACAATTGCCTACCCCACTCTCTTAACTTGGATCAAGTTACAAACCACACTCACTATTGCCCTTGTTGCATTTTCCTTCAAAAACAAATTCTATACTTGAGTGAAGATATTTCTTGGATTGAATATCTCCTCACTCGTCCTCATCCCATACCACCCTTAACACGATACAATATCGTAAGATCCACCTTTTCCGCTCCATACCCCACTCCATATCCCTCTCCATCTAACAACTAAGCTTTATGCTTATGTTCTCCTTCAAGCAAATCAAAAAAATCAACCATGGGTTGCAAGCAAGTCCAAGTGCTCTCTTAGGTAATATAGGGCTATGTCTTTTCTTTTGTTTTATTGTGACCAATATGCCTTAAGCATATTGAATGTTGTAATGCTTTCTAATGTGCTTGAATGAATCTATTTTTATTTTCATAATTATTGCTTTGCATATATATGTGTCTTATTCTCTTCTAATATTTTGTGTAGCTAAGACTTCCATAGCTCATTCCCTTGGTGCTCTCAAATGAGGGGGAGCATACATCAAGGGGGAGCATTAACCTTTTTGATTTTACAAAAAGGGGGAGAAGAGAATGTTAAACTCTAATAATACTTGTCTAAAAATTATTTTTTAGACCTAACGAGTTTAAGGTTTTGTAATCATCAAAAGGGGGGAGATTGTTGACATAAATAATGTCTAAAAACATTGTTAGCATATTAACAATGTCTCTATGTTTTGATAATTACAAAGCATAAACTCATTAATCTAAAACTTATGACGTAAACAAGTTTTTAGTGCTTAATAGTTGTCTTTGCCAACAAAGTGTTTATTGTATTTCATGATCAAAGGAAAATTTTCTAATCACTAGAATTTTTATAAAATGTATTAAATATTCTATATCTTTTACAAAATTACTTTTGGAATTAAAAGAATATGTTTAATTCATTGTAAATATATAATTTCAAATTTCCAACCAAAAATGGCAAATTTTATCCAGAAAAATATTCCCCACTAAAAGACAGAAAAATCTAACGTTCTGAAGGGGCGGCCCCCTTAATTCCTTAGGCGGCCTCCTTAATCATTAAGGGGACCGACCACGCTCCAGAACAGTAAATTTTTCCCCTATAAATACTGGTTCATCTCACATAATTTTCTCACCTTTTAAACTCCTAAACTTTCTGTTCTAGATCCACATTTCTATTCTCTTAATCCTTTGATCATAAGTGCATAATTCTTTTTTTCAAAGTGATTCAAACTTCATCCTCTCAAGTGCAAAAGAAGAATACTTCTATCCCTCAAGACAAGAAGTATTACAACTTGTTGTGACCTCCACATCCAAGTTGTTGGTGCATCATCAAGATTATTTACATTATTCTTTGTGAAGATTGTTGTGAATATTTGATTGTAGATAGTTGTGCTAGATATATAGATTGTATGATTAGTTAGTTGTTTGGTGTGAAGAAGAAAAGTTAGGAATTAGATTGTAGTGAAGAAGCTAGGTGTGGAGTAGTTAGTTGTGAAGTGAATTGGTGTGAAGAAGATAGGCGTGGAGTAGTTAGTTGTGAAGTAGATTGGTTTGAAGAAGTTGTGTAGAAGTTGTGACTTAGTTGTGAAGAAGTTGTGGTGTTTAAATTGGTGTGTAAAGTTTTCTACGCCATAAGGGAGCTTGTTGATATAGTGAAGAAAACTCTCGAGTTAGGTGCTCAGGGAGTGGAGTAGGGCATGGAAGGTGTCCTTATAGCCGAACCACTATAAATCTCTTCTCTCGCGGTTCGATCTTTCCATCTCTTATTTATTTCATTACTTATCATTGTTATATCTTATTTATTGATAGTTGTTTATATTGTGCAAGACTTGAGATCGCATATTATCGAATCTAAGTTTTAAAAACTAAGAAAACACTAAAACTATCTTTTATAACAAATTAAAAAGACGTAAAACTATTCAACCCCCTTCTAGTTTTCCACATCGATACCTTCTACAATGGCGTGAACCAAGCTGATCAGGATTCACTCAATCCCTCCGCGGGAGGTAATTTCTTGAGTAGAACCACCAAAGAAGCTTTGAAAATCATTGAAAATAAGTCCAAGGTCCGCTCTACACGAAGCAAGCCGGTTGTTTCTCAAATCAATGCGAGTCCTTCTACTTCATCTTCCATGAGTCAATCTAGCACGAATGCTAAGATTGACAAGCTCACTGAAGCTATTCAAGCTTTGGTTCTCGCCCAACAAAAGAAAGTTTCATTTCCTCAACATCCTCCACCTGTTGAGGTTAAAAAAGTGGAAGTCTGTGTGGCTTGTGGTGGGCCGCATGCCTACTACAATTGCACAGCTACTGATGGTTCCCCATATGAAGCTCATGCTACAGCCGGGTCTTCAAATCAAGGAGGCAATCAATACCGCCCTCCTATGGACCCGAACTATCGTCCTAATCATTACCCTGGACCACCTGGTTTTAATCAAAACCAAAATGTCCAAAACCGTAACCAGAATCAAAATAGAATGAACCAAGGTTATCAAAACCAAGGTAATTTCAATCAGGGTCACGGTTTTCAAAGTCAAAACCAAGGTTTCCAAAATCAAGGTTTCCAAAATCAAGGAAACTTTAATCGAAACCAAGGTCAGGGTAACCTCAACCAAGGGTACTTTCATGAAAACAACAACCAAAATCAAAGGAATTTCCAACACCAAACTCAAGGAAATTTCCAAAATCAAGGTCCCAACCAAAACAATCGTGCTCCAAATGTTCCTAACAATCAAGCCATTGTTCCAACTGGGCATTCATTTGACGAGTTGTTAAAACAATTCATGAAGTCCCAAGAAGAATTGAACAAGTTGTTGGTCAGCCAGATTTCTGACATCAAGAAGTCTTTAAGTGATCGACCCTCGGGCTCAGGTACTACTTTACCTAGCAACACGATCGCTAATCCGAGGGGCGATGCAAAAGCGATCACAACTCGTTGTGGTGTTTCATATAAGGAACCCGCGATTCCTACTACCTCTTCTTCCTCTCCTCCAAAGGTAGTGGAACGTGAACCTGAGGTGACAAAGGACAAGGTGCCATCTAATGGTCCATGAAGTACCGCACATGTCCACCCTCAAGTTGTCCCAGAAACCATGCCAAAGCCTGGACGCTTGAATGAACAAAAGCTCCGCGAAAAGGCTAGTCACCAAATGGATAAATTTTTCCAAATCTTTCAAGATTTGTACTTTGACATTAGCTTCGCGGATGCTATCATCTTGATGCCTAAATTTGCATAAACAATCAATGATCTGTTAAGTAATAAGGAAAAACTCTTTGAGATGGCAAGAACTCCTCTAAATGAGAACTGCTCAGCAATTCTTTTGAAAAAGCTTACCGAGAAGCTTGGAGATCCCGGAAAATTCCTCATTCCATGTATTTTTCCTGGGATGGTTGTATGCTTTCCCTTGGCCGATCTTGGTGCTAGCATTAACCTTATGCCATATTCTGTGTGGAAGAAACTATCTCTTCCCGAACTTACTCCCACGTGCATGACTTTAGAGCTTACCCGTTCAATATCACGTCCTCTCGGCGTTGCCGAGGATGTGTTCGTTAAAGTGGGAAAGTTCCATTTTCTGGCAGATTTTGTGATTGTTGACTTTGATGCCGATTCAAGGGTCCCTCAAATTCTTGGAAGGGGATTCCTTATAATCGGGCATGCTCTCATCGATGTATTTGAGCAAGAGATCACATTGCGTGTTGGAACTGAAGTTGTCACCTTCAACCTCGATCAAACTTCGAGGTACTCTTCCAATTATGACTCGGAATCAGTAAACCAAATAGATGTCATCGATATTACTGCTGAGGAGTACGCTCAAGAGGTTTTAGGTTTCATTGATGATTCTTCGAGTGAAAACCTCACTCAATCTTCTCATCCCATCATTGCCAATTCTTCCCCTTCCCTCACTCCGTTTGAGGGAAGTGACTTCATCTTAGAAGAAATTGAGGCCTTTCTCAAGAGTGATTCGATTCCCGATGGAATCGATCACCAAGAGATTAACCCTGAGAGGGATATTCTCTTACTTGAGAAATTACTAAACGAAGATCCCTCTCCTCTTCCTGTTCTACCACAACAACTTCATAAAGAGGAAGTCAAAAATGTTGAGAAAACTGATGACTTTCCTGTGGTTGAACTTAAGGACTTGCCGCCTCATCTTGAATATGCATTTCTGGAGGGTGATGATAAATTACCCATCATAATTACCAAAGATTTAAGTATTGAGGAAAAGGCTGCTCTAATAAAGGTTCTGAAGTCACATAAACAAGCAATTGCTTGGAGACTCTTCGACATCAAGGGCATTGACCCTGAATTTTGTACCCACAAGATTTTAATGAAGGATGACTTCAAACCAGCAGTCCAACAACAAAGAAGGGTGAATCCTAAAATTCATGAGGTCATCAAACAAGAAGTTTTAAAATTTCTTGATGCCGGATTGATTTACCCTATATCGGACAGTCCTTGGGTTAGACCAATACATTGTGTTCCAAAAAAGGGTGGCATTACTGTTGTCACAAACGAGGAAAATGAGTTGATTCCAACTCGATTGGTTACGAGTTGGCGTGTCTGCATTGACTATCGCAAGTTAAATGACGCCACCCGCAAAGACCATTTTCCTCTGCCCTTTATGGATCAGATGCTCGAGAGATTAGCGGGGAATGAGTATTATTGCTTCCTCGATGGTTTCTTGGGTTACTTTCATATTCCCATTGATACGCAGGATCAGGAAAAGACCTCTTTCACGTGCCCCTATGGAACTTTTGCTTATAAATGTATGCCATTTGGTTTATGTAATGCTCCGGGCACGTTTCAAAGATGTATGATGGCCATATTTTCCGACATGATCGGGAAAATATGGAGGTCTTTATGGACGATTTTTCGGTCATTGGGGATTCGTTTCAATCATGTCTCTCCCATTTAGACAACATGCTCAAACGTTGTGAAGACACAAGGTTATGTCTAAATTGGGAAAAGAGTCACTTTATGGTCAAAGAGGGCATTGTCCTCGGCCATAAAGTTTCAAAGAATGGGATTAAGGTTGACAAAGCCAAAATTGATGTCATTGCAAAATTACCTCATCCCACTACCGTTAAAGGTATTAGGAGCTTTTTGGGTCACGCTGGTTTTTATCGTAGGTTTATTCAAGATTTTTCCAAGATCGCCCGGCCTATGACCCATCTCCTCGAGAAAGATGCTCCTTTTATCTTCTCACCTGAGTGCATAGAAGCTTTTGAAACTTTAAAGAAAAAGCTTACTGAGGCACCAATTCTTGTTGCCCCCGATTGGGACTTGTCCTTTCAACTTATGTGTGATGCTAGTGATTATGTAATAGGGGCAGTCTTAGGGCAACGCAGATCCAAACACTTTCAACCTATACACTATGCAAGCAAAACGATGACCGAGGCTCAAAGTCATTACACCACCACTGAAAAAGAATTATTAGCTGTGGTGTATGCCTTTGAAAAATTTCGGTCATATTTGATATTGACCAAGAGCATAGTGTATACGGATCACTCGGCCTTGAAGTATCTCTTTGCAAAACAAGATGCAAAGCCGAGACTACTACGTTGGGTTCTCCTCCTGCAAGAATTTGATATCATAATTCATGATAAAAAAGGAGCTGAGAACCTTGCTGCTGATCATCTCTCCCGTTTGGAAAACCCCCACCAAGATTTCTTCGAGAGGAAAGAAATTAATGAAACCTTCCCTCTCGAAACACTTAATGCGGTTACCTTTCGTGGAGATTCTGTTACCCCATGGTTTGCCGATTTTGCAAACTACCATGCGGGTAACTTTGTTGTGAAAGGGATGTCGTCCCAACAAAAGAACAAATTCTTTAAAGATGTGAAACATTACTTCTGGGACGACCCCTACCTTTTCAAAATCTGTGCGGATCAAGTCATTCGGCGGTGTGTCTATGGACAGGAAGCCAATGACATTCTCAAGGCTTGCCATGCTGGACCTATGGGGGGGACACCATAATCCTAACTACACCTCCAAAAAGGTGTTTGATTCCGGATTCTATTGGCCCACGATTTATAAGAATGCCCAAGAATTGGTCAAATCCTGTGACGCTTGTCAACGTCATGGGAATATTTCACAAAAGAATGAAATGCCACAAAATGCAATCCAAGTTTGTGAAATCTTTGACGTATGGGGCATTGACTTTATGGGGCCATTTCCATCATCTCATGGAAATAAGTACATACTCGTGGCTGTTGACTATTTGTCAAAATGGGTTGAAGCGAAAGCTTTACCCACAAATGATGCCCGAGTTGTTGTAAAATTTTTAAAAGCTCTTTTTGCTCAATTTGGAACTCCACGTGCTATAATTAGTGATCGTGGTATGCATTTTTGTAATGAAAAATTTGATAAAGTCATGCAAAAGTATGGTGTAACTCACTGTCTTTCTACTGCGTACCACCCTCAAACAAGTGGACAAGTAGAAGTTTCCAATCGAGGCATTAAGAGAATATTGGAAAGAACCGTTGGTGAAAATCGTGCATCGTGGTCGGATAAGTTAGATGACGCACTTTGGGCTTTCCGTACAGCTTACAAAACACCCATCGGGTGTACGCCTTACAAGCTTGTGTACGGGAAAGCGTGCCATCTTCCGATCGAGCTTGAGCATAAAGCCTATTGGGCCCTCAAGCATGCAAATTTTGACCTCAAAACTGCGGGTGATCATCGGAAAGTTCAATTGAATAAATTAAATGAACTTCGTGATCAAGCTTACGAGAACTCTTTGATCTACAAGGAAAACACAAAGAAGATTCATGACTCAAAAATCAAGAACCGCGTTTTTAACGTTGGTGATCGAGTCCTTCTTTTCAACTCTAGACTTAAGATCTTCTCGGGAAAGCTCAAAACCCGATGGACTGGTCCATTCACTATCGGAAAGGTTTATCCTTATGGCACCGTCGAGTTATCTCAAAATGACGGACCTAATTTCAAAGTGAATGGGCATCGTGTGTAACATTATTTTGGAGAGGACATACCATCCATGGTTGTCCCCAATCTCCAAACTTTCCCCAAGGACAATTGAATTCGGGGACCGAGTCAAGCTAGCGACTCGATAAACAAAAACAGTACCAACAACATGGGTTTTCACCCATGTCTCTGACTTCTTTCTACTTTCTAACACCCTAGTGTGGGGGAGTGGCCGTCCCCTGCAGCTATTTGAAATGTATATATCTTTGGAAAAAAAATGTGTGTTTGTATGTACATAAAAATAAAGTGAAAAATGAAAAATGAAATTTCCACAGTTAGCTTATAATATTATCTTTTTACGTTCAAAGAGTCGGCATAATAGTTGGGACTTTGAATATTGAGGACAATATTCAATTCTAAGTGTGGGGGGGGGGGGGGAATTCTAGCGAATTTTATCACATTATATCCTCTAGTACCCCCGTTTTTGGCCCAAAAATTTCAAAAATTTTCCACTTTATTTCAAAATTTTTGTGGTTATTGATGAGGCGAAAAATGAACCATTTTTAGGGGGTCATTTAAGCCCGGAATTGAATTTATTTGATCAAATATTGCCCTAAATCGTTCCTTTTGTGATTTTAGGTACTTTGGGAGTGAATTCTGGAAAAGGAAGCATTTTGGACGTTTTTGGAGCATAAAAGTGAAGAAAACGGCAAAGACTTAATTTTCCATGCTGAGAACAGTACCTGACGGCATCAAGAAGAAAATCCTGACGGCGTCAGGAGTAAAATCTGTGACGACCCAGTGAAAACCTGAAGGCGTCAAGAGAAGGGCGTTAAGAGTAAATTTTGTGACGGCCTGCATAAGGAGTACACGTGACGGCGTCAAACCCAGAACTAGGCAGTCCGAGAAATTATTTGGCGGCAAGATGACGGCGTCAAACATTTGTTCTTGACGCCGTCACCCCACAGAATCTATATATACTTTTCTATTTTTCATTCATTAAGAGAGGAACTTGTGTGGAGAATAATAGGGTCGAACCTAATAAACCCTAGGTCATTTTTTACAGTATTTTCAAGGGTTTTCACCCCTTGAAACCTTTCATGTTCAATTGAGATAAGTCCTCTTTCAATTCAATCAATATGTCTGTGTTGTTTGAATATATCTTATGCTTGTTTTGATTTCAACATGCTAGGCTAGATCTTTCATGTGTTTGCTTAGATGTAATGAAACCTAGATGTTAATTATATGTTGATTACTTGTTTATAGTTGTAATGGATGAATGATTTCAATGTTAGGCTTAAGAAAACAGGCAGATCTCCATTGTGTAACATGCTTGAACGTCTTAGGAAACATGAACTGATGTGTACTAGGTTTTTATTGGTTGTATTTAATGCATGAGCAAATTCTAATGATCCCATGTTAGGAGCTTCTTAGCCGGCTCGACATAGGAGTGAAATAGGCGCTTATAGGATTGGGGAAGTAAGTACGCCACCCCATGAATGGTATTAAGGAATACAATCCGTCATCCACGCAACTGTAACAAGTAATTAACCTGTAAAAGATATCTAGGGAGTAGTGAAATCTAAGTAAACACAATTCTCCCATATATTGCTCACACCACTAGTTAATTTAGTTTATTTTCATTTTTAGTATTTTATTTTGATTGCATCTTAGTTATTGGGTTAGTTGACTAGCAACTAATTCCACCCAACTCCTTCAAAACCGAGATTTTTAATTGCTTTCATAAAATATAAAAAATACAAAAAGAATCATCCCTCATATCTAGACCTAGTCTTTAGGTTTTCTAATCCTAGCGACACTATTCCTAGCTAAACGATCAATCCCCCGGTACTTGTCATTATACTATACTACATCGATCAGGTACACTGCATGGTGGGGGTTGTAAGCTTCTCGAGATCCCTTGAGAGGTAAAGCCTGGTGCAATCCCTACGCATCAAGTTTTTGGCACCGCAACCCGGGGAATAGTTATTGTCTAGGTTAGGATTTCTTTTTATTAGGTCTACTTGCTAGATTCCTTTCTAGTAAGATTTTTTATTTTTATTTTTTAGGTTCTCTTTAGTCTATCTTATTTCTTTGTTTCCTTTGTTCGTAAAAGTATCTCGATGGATAATAATAACATTGATCGTTTGATTCCTGTTATTCGTGTTTTTTGTCGTAGGATCTTCCAAATGCCCGCCCCAATCCCTTTAGTGGAAAATGAGAACCCACCTAACCTGTCGCCTAACCACCACTTTGACAATAATTCTGAAATGGAGGAGTCTGACCATGATGATGACCATAGGGCTAGCCCTTTTTAGTATTCAGACTCCGATGAGGATCTAGGTGATGGTGATGTGATTAATGAGGATAGGATGGAAGATGAAGTGAACCCTCTTAGGTATGTCGACCCTAGAACAAGGATTGAGAGTGATAGCTTATTCAATATGCAATTTCCTTGTAAGATTGGATTTAGGAGCTTTAATGCCTACCTTAACTCATCTCTCCCAATGAACATAATCTCGCGTAATGAATATAATAAAATCATGGTAGATGAGTTAGAATACAAAGGAGATAATGTTATTGCTAGGTCAATGTCATTGCATGTGTTTGTAGGAAGCTTCGTTTATCTTGTTGAGTTCATGGTTATGGAGAAACTAGGAGAATTTATCGATAGTAAGTTAACCCAAGTTGTGTTTGGAAAACCTTTCAAAAGGTTGACCAACCTTGATGAAAAACTTATGGAAGGGTTAATTACATTCTCGGATGGGGATGAAGATTTTGTCTACCAAATGCCCGGTGCACACCCTAGGTTCAAGGATTTCTCAATGGAGAAGTGTAGTAGGTACCCGCCCGTAGAAATGCTAAGTGAGAATGACAAGAGGAAAGGGCTTAAATATACTCATGAAAAGAATAAAAGGTATTATCACGGATGTTTAGAGTTAGGTGATGATTATAAGAAAGATGAGGCGACTATTAGATGGCTCACCCTTGGTTATGTGAGCATAAGCGACACACGGTAACCCATGACCTTGAGTCTAGCTACAAGACTCGTAAATAAAGAAAAGCGCTTCTTGGGAGGCAACCCATGCTTTGTGTGATTTTTATTTTGTTTGTTTGTTATTTGCTTCCGTATGCATGCTTTATTTTTATTGTTGGAAGATCATGTTTCAAACTAAAATGGTGAAAATACTTTACTTTGTTGTTTGGCTTAGTCTTAACTTCATCCAATGGTATTTCGCAAAAGATAAGTGTAAGGGGAAACCCCAAATATGTTTTTAAGAAACAAAACCGATCATGATTCTCCACAATATTAAGTGAACATGTATATTCGTATTTGTTAGAGTCAAATGCTTGTATCGAGTCATAATGATGTTTTGCAGGATTTTCCAGGAAGTAGGATGAAATTTTTCCAGAAATTTTCCGGAAACTTAACATAAGAATTTCTGCAGATCACTTCTGACGGCGTCACGAGTTTACTCTTGACGGCGTCACGTGTAAAATTCTGGAAATTTTACCAGTTTTGTTTTTTCTAACGGAGTCTTAAAGTTTTTGTTGAAACATTAGTTTTATAATCTCCAGGAAATCTGAAAACATCATTCCACAAGCATTATATCTTATTTTGTTTTCTAGGATTTATTAGCAAATATAGATTGCCGCTTATTTTATGCGAGGTTGCCTTGTCTGTTTTCTCAGGTTTTACAGGTTATGTATGACAAGAAGATGATTTATATTCTGGAAGGGAAGCTTTGATTGTTCATTTTCTTGGAGGAAGATCTAACCTGGCCACCTTATTATCCATACCGAGCGAATCAGGGGAGTATTTGATTTCATTCTTTTTTCTTATTTCACTTTTACATTCTTTACTTGAACATTGGGGACAATGTTCATCCTAAGTGTAAGGGGAGGGTAAAACGATGATACCTTACAGATACACTTTCGCTTGAGTTTGTTTGTTTAAGGGTAAATGTGTAATAAAACTACGAGAAATACTTGTTAGTGTAATTTTAGCGCCAAATTTAAATTTTTTTACAACATTTAGGAGTGAAACTTTAGCCATAGCAAGCGTCTCATGGATAGGAGTTGTATGACTAGCACAAAACCGTACTATTCAGAAAAATTTTCCATCCAAATATGTGAGGTTCGCCTTTAGATTTGATAGGAAAAGCATTCATTATTAGTGCTTATGAGTGTACCGGTAGCATTTAGATTCTAGAACTTGCGTTCGTGATGCATCGCGAGACTGCTAGTGAGACTACATTCGTGTAGTAGGATTTACTACATGATAAGAGGCATTAGGATCACCCTTGTGTTAAACCCGTATCATAATTTCTTGACCATTTAAGTCATATTACTTGGCTAGTAAAGTCAACTAATTTTTCCCACACTTTAGCGTTGTACTCATTTTTAGTACACGAAACCCCAAGTACACCCCTCCGAGCCTATCTTTTCATTTCTAACTTTAAGCATCTTACTTAAAGGAAGAATTTGTTACACCCCACTTAAATGTACAACCAAATCGCCTTAGCCTTCCGTGTATGCACTCATCTTTAGTGCATTATTGTTATATGTTTAAACCCTAAGTTAATTATCTATTGATTACATGGTTGCTAAATCGAGTCATATCCTTGTACATATTGTTTTGGGACGATTGGGACTCATGGGTAAAGTACTTATGTTATGGAGTAATGGGGAAGAACATCATATATTACCCCCATATGTGCGTTAATCTTAAAAGTACTCCAAGTGTTTTGATTTTCTTAATTCGAGTCATTAGATTAGTTTATTGTAAAGTATGTAAAATTTCAAGTGTAAGGGGAATGTTCATTCCCTATGATGTATTATTTTGGATGGTAGGGTAAGAGTGTATGAAAAAAAAATCAAGAAAAAGAAAAAAAATAGAAAAAAAAGAGAAAAAACATACGGACTACCATCCCGTTTCATTCTATGTTTTTGTTATTTTTCATTTATTAGCTTAATTCGAGTCTAGTCTTGGCTTAGCAACGCCATATTGTACATGTAATTAACCAAGATTGTTAACTCGCCACCAGTAAAGACTGCCTATATCCAACAAAACCGTGTATTCCATATCCCTACACCTAACGTTACAAACCTTTAAAAGACCTCTTTGATAGTTTATCCTAGGTGCTTACGCCATGTGGTGGAGGTTTGATCCTTTCCCAAGCCTATGGTAATCTATTTTGCTAGGACATGTAGTGAGAGATGTTTTCCATTTCCATAATGTGATATTACTTTATTACACCCGAGAGATGTGAGTATCTAAACACTATTTGTGAGGTGCTAGTGTATGACCTCCGTGCTTGTCTTTGGTCTTTAGTGAAACGATTATTTGTTGTAATTACTTTTATATTAGTGTTAAATGACCCCTAACTTATATTTTGACTAGAATAAAAGCGCATTTGCTTGAGGACAAGCAAATCTCAAGTGTAAGGGTATATGATGAGGCAAAAAATGAACCATTTTTAGGGGGTCATTTAAGCCCGGAATTGAATTTATTTGATCAAATATTGCCCTAAATCGTTCCTTTTGTGATTTTAGGTACTTTGGGAGTGAATTCTGGAAAAGGAAGCATTTTGGACGTTTTTGGAGCATAAAAGTGAAGAAAACGGCAAAGACTTAATTTTCCATGCTGAGAACAGTACCTGACGGCGTCAAGAAGAAAATCCTGACGGCGTCAGGAGTAAAATCCGTGATGACCCAGTGAAAACCTGAAGGCGTCAAGAGAAGGGCATCAAGAGTAAATTTTGTGACGGCATGCATAAGGAGTGCACGTGACGGCGTCAAACCCAGATCTAGGTAGTCCGAGAAATTATTTGGCGGCGAGATGACGGCGTCAAACATTTGTTCTTGACGCCGTCACCCCACAGAATCTATATATACTTTTTTATTTTTCATTCATTAAGAGAGGAACTTGTGTGGAGAATAATAGGGTCGAACCTAATAAACCCTAGGTCGTTTTTTACAGTATTTTCAAGGGTTTTCACCCCTTGAAACCTTTCATGTTCAATTGAGATAAGTCCTATTTCAATTCAATCAATATGTCTATGTGTTGTTTGAATATATCTTATGCTTGTCTTGATTTCAACATGCTAGGCTAGATCTTTCATTTGTTTGCTTAGATGTAACGAAACCTAGATATTAATTATATGTTGATTACTTGTTTATAGTTGTAATGGATGAATGATTTCAATGTTAGGCTTAAGAAAACTGGTAGATCTCCATTGTGTAACATGCTTGAACGTCTTAGGAAACATGAACCGATGTGTACTAGGTTTTTATTGGTTGTATTTAATGCATGAGCAAATTCTAATGATCCCATGTTAGGAGCTTCTTAGCCGGCTCGACATAGGAGTGAAGTAGGCGCTTATAGGATTGGGGAAGTAAGTACGCCACCCCATGAATGGTATTAAGGAATACAATCCGTCATCCACGCAACTGTAACAAGTAATTAACCTGTAAAAGATATCTAGGGAGTAGTGAAATCTAAGTAAACACAATTCTCCCATATATTGCTCACACCACTAGTTAATTTAGTTTATTTTCATTTTTAGTATTTTATTTTGATTGCATCTTAGTTATTGGGTTAGTTGACTAGCAACTAATTCCGCCCAACTCCTTCAAAACCGAGATTTTTAATTGCTTTCATAAAATATAAAAAATACAAAAAGAATCATCCCTCATCTCTAGACCTAGTCTTTAGGTTTTCTAATCCTAGCGACACTATTCCTAGCTGAACAATCAATCCCCCGGTACTTGTCATTATACTATACTACATCGATCAGGTACACTGCCTGGTGGGGGTTGTAAGCTTCTCGAGATCCCTTGAGAGGTAAAGCCTGGTGCAATCTCTACGCATCAGTTATCAGTCCGCCATGTCTAAACGACAAAAGGATTGGCTAATCCAGGAGCAAACGGCTCTTGGTAAAGATATCTCAAATCCGTTTATGGCTTACAATATGCCCAAAATTGTATGGTGTTCAACTCACCATATCCTAAAAAGTGAAAAAGTTGGCTAGCCCGCAAGGTTATGGCTTGTGGTAAAGGCATTGGAAAGCCATAATTGGTAATCAACTCACCAAGATGATGACTGTAATCCATCAAAGAGTTGGATAGTCCAGAAGCAAACGACTTCTGGTAAAGACAAATCAAATCTGTTGACAGCTTATGATTTGCTCAAAATCATATGGTTATTAGTGTACCATGGTTCTTACTTGAATCAAAACATTTGGCTACTCCAGAAGTAATGGTTTTTGGTAAAGAGACTTCAGATCCATTAAGTTTTCTCAAAAGATTGCTAGGGACTAGCAATAGTTTAGTGTAGGGGATTGATGAGTGTGTAAATACTCATCATTTCATTCACATTTAAGCTGCAAAAACATCTGAAAACATACAGATATGCTTCAAAATACATGAAATATCAATAAATTTTGTTTTTATAAGTTGCAAGTGCAAAAGGATTGAAAATTGATGAAAAACAACATATTTCACATAATTTACAGTTTTAGTCCTCAAACTTTCATAAATTGGCAAATCTAGTCCCTGGTAATTCAAAACATGTAAAAAGTTCATCAAAGGTCCTTTGGGATTCACAAGTTGTCAAAAATAGTCCTTTAAAGTTAAAATTTACAAAACGGCAACTTTGGCCCCCCAAATTTGAAAAATGTCAGAAATGGTCCTTAAGGTTTTAAAAATTGGAAAATTATCAAAATAAACCTTGTACTATTCATCTATGGCAAATATGGTCCTTATGATAACATTATGGAAAATTACATGTTCAGTCCCCTAAATATCCAAATTTACAACATTGGTCCTTGGGCTCAATACCATACAAACCAAACGGATCCAAGTTACTACCAAATCCAATCCAAATTATAACACAACCATCACCAGCCCACCACACATCCAAGCCCATCATCCCAAAAGCCCAACTCCTTCCCGTTTTTAATACTATCTCTAGTCAACCCTTGACCATTTGACCTCTTTGACCCTCCCCTTCCACATCACACCCCACTCACTGCAACACTCCAAGAAGCACCATCATCACCCTAGCCCTTCACCCCAGCAACACTCCTCCAACTCCCATGTCTAATAAAACAAACACAACACTCCAAAAATACCACCTCTGGCATCAATTATCAAAAGAAAACGCCAAAGTGCATCTTGGCGCCAAAACCATTTGAAGGTCAAGATTGAGTTAATATCATCCAAGCATCAACAATACTACTGGGAAAAGACAAGGGGGCTCAGAAACCCTAAATTTGGAGTATAAATTAAAGAAGAGGGACAAGTGCACCAGAGTAGTTTTTAGTTTTTAAAATTTATTATCATGTCAAATTTATGTTCAATCTTTTTCAGTCTTAATTAGTTTAAGAAAGTTGTACTTTTAGTTGTAATATTGTAAGCTTTAAGTTTCAATTAATAACTTCAAAGTTTCAGTTTATTCTCTGCTTGTGCATTTCAATTTACTTCAAAATTGTCAAAAAGCTTAAATGTTGTTATTGGGTATCATAGTGGACTCCTAAGCTCAAATAGGTTACCTGTGAAGCTTATCTAAGCTTTTAGAAACTATAAAATCAATTGTAGTGGTAAAAAGCAAAAATACAAAAAAACTCAGAAAAATAGAAAAGAAAATAAAAAAATTATGCAGGTTTCATGGAGATAGCTGGAGCACAGTTGCTTATGAATGGTTGTGGGTTAGAACTCCTTGGGGAGTATTAGGGAATATTCTATGGTCCTTGGTTTATCTCAATTTAACAGGAAGGCTTTTGTAAGAAAACTTCTTGATTTTTCCTACTTCACTGTTCCTTGTTCATCATCTGTTAATGTATGCTAATTTGTGATTACTTGTGTTAATTAAATCAGTTTATAGTTCATTAATTGGTAATTGATCATTCAAACTTGTTTTACTCCATAGTTTATTACCAACTGTCATTTGGAGCAAATTAGTATAAGTAGTAGTGGTTGCTTAAGTTTGTGTTTCTGAGTGCCTATAAGCCTTGCATCTGATAAAAATGGTTTAGAATGAGTGACATTAATCTGTGTTGCTTTTTGTTTCACAAAACTCAAAACAGACTTGCAATTAAGGGGTGTTTGGATGAATGTGGTTCTCTGTGTTTCTGTCATTATCTAAGTTTGAAACTTGTTTAGATACAACACTTAGGTTAGTACTAGGGAATTAGTAGCAAAGAATTGGTAGGTTTAGTTTTAAAAGTCAAAAATCTCACTAAATCCTTCATGACAGTTAACTGTTATAATGTTTGAAGATGCAAACCCTTAAATCAGCTTAAAATTAGTTTAGGTAGGTAAATAAATCCTCATTTAGGTCTTAAGTAACTTAAATAAGCAGTCCTAATCCTTGGAAGTTCATGAAAGTCAACTGTGACACAAAAAGAAAAAAAGTCAAAATTGCATTTTCTCAATTTTACCAAAACTTGCAGGAATTATTGTGATTTTTAGGGTAAGACTTAGACCTCAAGCTCTTTACATGTTCAAGTCTCTCAGTTAAGCTTTAAGAATCCACATTCAGCTTATTTTTAAGTAATTTTATGAGGAATCTGCAAATAGCTTTTTGAGGCTGCAGGGAAAGGCACCTCCCCTGCTTCAAGCCATTGGCCATTTTTCTCAGACCTGTAACTTGCTACTCAGTGGACCCCACAAACCCCCTTGGGCTTTTTGAAGAGCTTAACAGCTCAGCTTTTGACTCCTGAGCTTATTTCACACCTTGGCTTATTATTGCTTAACTTGTTTGACCCATTTTTGAGACCTGTCCAAAAACCCAAAACTGAGCTCTCAGTTTTGTGATCCAAGTTCAAAGGTCCACCAAGGATTCCTTAATAAGCAACAAGCTCAGCTTATTGGCTTATTTTGAGGCTGACTTGGTCAACTTTGAGGGTCAAGTTCTAAATTGGCCTTCCTTTCACCTCTGTGGACCCCACAGAGGTCCAAAAGGCCCAAATTTGGCCTGCATTGATCTGTATTGATATTCAAGTGCTTATTGGGTATTTTCTGCTTAACCATTGAGCTTATTTGATCAAATCTGTATCATCTCTAGTTACTAGCATTGTGTCTTAGCTTATTTGTCCTTAGAATAGCTTAAGTGTAGCTTTTTCAAATTTCACAAGTCCTAATAAGCTAGTTGCTAATTTGTTAAGCACTTTGTCACCCAAAGTGCTTATTTCTGAGCTTCTGTCAAAGTACCTTTACAAAAGTTGGTTATTTTGAGTAGTAAAATAGTTGTGTAAAAGAAAAATCAAGAAAAACCAAAATTAAGAAAAGTGATAGCTTCTAATTAAACCCTTTGGCTTATTTTTCTGCTTATTTATAAGCATTTCTCATTTTTATATTTTTCTCAGGTTCTTTATAGGTTAAAATAATTTTAGTAATTTTTTCAGATTTTTCTTTTGTCATTTAGTACTTTTTAAAACTTAATTTAGTTCAAATTAATTAAATTATTAGTTTTAATTAATAATAAATAATAAATAATTAAAAAGTAGAAAAAATAGGTTTTCTGTTTTAAAATTAGTTTTATAATATTTTAGATTTTTCTAAATTTAATTTTCATTTTTCTAGTTAATTTTCATAATTAATTATAAATTAGTATAATTTAGTTAATTAATAAGTAATTAAGAATTAGTAATTAAATAATAGTAATTAATTAAATAGTTGTAAAGATAATTTTAATTTTCTAAAAATTTTCTTATGTCATTAGGATTGTAAAAATATAATTTTAACATTCTTAGGACTTTATTTGCTCACGTTTCACTTTTTATTTTGCGCGTTCGCGTTTAATTTAAATTCAAACGCGCGTTTTTAGGTTTCACTTACGTTTTTAGGTTATCTGATCATCAGTAATTGTTAGAATAGTGTTTCTAAGTTATTTTCAATCATAATCTCGTAGTGTAATCATACAAATCAAATTCCTGATTCTCCAGTTAAATCACCCGATCACTTAGAATGTTTTCAAATACAATTGCAAACCTTCCTTGGTTAGTTGGTTTTAGACGTTTGACTTGGTTGACCATCACCTGGTCAATTTAGTTGACCGTTTAGGACCAATCAGGTAGTAAAGCAAATGACAAGCATTGGTAAAAGGTTGACGAAGACCACACAAGCGAATGAAGTCAAGGTCACAATGATGACCCTCGTGATAATTGCAATTTTCAAATGGTTTGTAGTTGTCGACACCTCGAGCACAACGGACCTTTTTCATGTATTGTTTGGTGTCACGTCTTTCACCCATTGTTCCTATCAAAATAACACATGATATGTTTACATATATGTATATTTATAATCAAAGATAGAAACGAAATACATCAGCATATCCAGCGCGTTGCCCGCGCGTCGACGCGTTGGCAGCGCGCCAGCCTCGTAAAAATTAATGGATTTCCCTCGAAAATTCAAGATTTTGAATTTTTTTGAAAAGAAAGGGTGAATTAGTTACAGATAGTCTATGAATAGATCGAAAAACACAAAACCCCTTTGATTAATTTACCCAAAAAAGCACGATTCCATTTTGTTTGTAAAAATTCTTAGAAAATTTTGCCATAGTTTCCCTTGTAACTAGCAATTTTCCCATATGTGACAAATCAATTTTAAGATCAAATGAAAGATTTCAATGATACCCCAAGTATATATATATATATATATATATATATATATATATATATATATATATATATATATATATATATATATATGCATATCTCACAAAAATAATAAGCAATATCAATTATAGACATAGCAATGGAACAATGGAGATCAAGACTTACCAAGATCTTCAAGAAAAGGGTAGTGTAGGAAGAAGATGAGTGTGTGTGTATGTGTTTGTCAGGTCGGCAGCAATCAAGGAGGAGGGGAGAAGAAAATCTTGGTTGGTTACTTGTGTTTGTTGTGAGTTTTAAGAAGTGGGGGCCCATGAAATCTCAAGTGGACCAATGAGAGTGACATGTGAGATTTAAGTTATGAGAAGAATAATGGGTGGGATAATATGAGGTAGTTTGTTTAATATGAATCATCCTAAGTTTATAAAGACCAATTCCTTGTTTTTGTTGGTTCGAATACAACAAGATACATTAGGAATATTGAGTACAACTCAAATTCGCGGTCCAATTTATAAACTACATTATTCTCGATGTTCAATCAATCCGAGGCCTAATCTAATGTAGTTAAAAGTTTCTCGTTTTAGGGGTTTTGTTAGGATATCGGCAACATTGTCTTCAGAGGCAACTTTCTCCAAGAGGATATTTCCTTTTTGAACGTTGTCACGTAGGATGTGGTGACGGATTTCAATGTGCTTAGTTCGAGAGTGGTGAACGGGATTTTTACTTAGATCAATAGCACCCTTGTTGTCACACAATACAAGAACATCTTGTAGATGGATGTTGTAATCACAAAACATTTGCTTCATCCACAAAGCTTGCTGACAAGCCCTTCCGGCTGCAACATATTCGGCTTCTGTAGTGGATATTGTTTTTGACAAGTCCATTGTGTTAGAAATTTTCCTACAAAGGTGCATACACCACTAGTACTTTTTCTATCAACGTAGTCACCGACGTGATCGGAGTCGGTGTAAATGCTAATTTCAATACCCGAGGCCTTTGGATACCAAACACCTAGATAAGGTGTGCTCATTAGGTATCTAAATATCCCTACAACGGCATTCATGTGAGATTCCTTGGGGTTATCTTGAAATCTTGCACACAACGATACACTAAACATGATGTCGGGTCTACTAGCGGTTAGGTGTAGTAGACATCCTATCATACATCGATATTTAGAACTATCAACCGAAATTCCTTCCTTGTCCAAGGTGAGTTTTAGATCGGTTGCCATTGGCGTTTTGATGGACTTAACATTTTCAAGATCAAATTTTCTAAGAGACTCTCTTAAATATTTTTATTCTAAGATAAATGTGCCATTGTCACTTTGTATAACTTGTAAGTTAAGTATAGACTTGAGATCTCCTAAGACATTCATGTTAAATTTCTCATGCATATGCTTTATAAACTCGTCATGCAATGCATGGCATGTAGATCCAAAGACAATATCATCTTCAAAGATTTGAATGACTATTTGATGCTTGTCTTTTATCTTAAAGAATAACGACTTATTCTTCATGCCTCTTGCATATTTACATTCAACAAGAAAAGATACTACACTATTATGCCATAAATGATTTTTTATATCAAGTCCATGCTAGACCTTCTTTATTTTAAAAACATGATTGGGTTTTTGAAAGTTAATAAATCCCGGTGGTTGGGAAACATATATTTCACTATTGATTACTTTATTAAAGGCATTTTTGACATCCATTTGCTTAAGTTTAATCATGCTACTACATGCATATGCAAGAAGAATGCGCAAAGACTCTATTTGTGCAACCGGGGCAAAAAATTGATTAATGGGTTTATCAACTTGATCAAGATCATTTATTACTAACTTAGCTTGATTTCCACAAATTGTTCCATTTTCATGCAAGGTGATAGTGAAAGCCCATTTTAATTCAAAAGGGGTGCAAGCTTTAGGTAATGGAACTAATTCCCAAACATTATTATGTGTGAGTTGATCTATCTCAATATGCATTGCCATAAACCAATTTCCGTTCCTAATAGCTTCCTCAAAATATTTTGGCTTTATAGTTGATATGAATACAAATGTATAATTTTGAGCTTGTGCTATAAAATTATTTTCATCGTTATGATCTATGACTTCAACTAGATTAGTGTGATTAAAATTTTGACTTTGATCATTATTCACTCCTAGTTTATCTTCTAATGGCAAGCATGTTTCTTCGACAAAACTCACGTCAAGTGTCTCAATGATTTTAGAGGTCTCCTTATTATAAACTTTATATGCCTTTGATGTCAGAGAATATCCTATAAAAATTCCATTATGTGTTTTAGATATTAAGCATTTACAACCAAATATTTTAAAATATCCTAATGATGGCCTTTTCTTCCTAAGAATCTCATAAGGTGTTTTATTACTTGTTTCAGTGATAGATGTCCTATTCAAAATGAAAGATGTGGTTTCTATAGCGTGACACCAGAATTTTTGTGAGATAGATTGTTCATTAAGCATAATAAAACACATTTCTTGTAAGCGCCAAATCTTTCTTTCAACAATCCCATTAGATTGAGAGATGTCAGAAGATTGGAAATTATGTAAGATTCCATTTTTATCGCAAAAATCTCCAAATTGCATATTTTTATAAAAGTTCCCACCGAGACTCGTTTGAATAGATGTAATGCAACAACCATGTAGATTTTGTAGACTCTTTCCAAGGTTCTTGAATTTTTCAAAAACTTCATTTTTAGACTTCAAAAATTCTATCCATGTATACTTCAAAAAGTCATCAACAACCACCAAAGTATAGAAGTTTCCTTCATAGCTTTGAGTGGTTGATGGACCAAATAAGCCTAAGTGAACTAATTCTAATACCCTTATGCTTGAGATGTTATTATCATTAAATTTTTGACTTGCATGGACTTGACTTCCTAATTTACATGCATTGCAAGAATGATAAGCATAATCTAGCTTAGGTAAATTTCTAACTAATGCTTTAGAATTTAACTTAAGAATTACCTTCATGCTAGCATGTCCTAATCTTTTATACCAAAGTGTAGACTCATCACCAATAGTGTCAATGGGGAATTTGAAAGTTCTTTTAGTGTGTGGTTCACAAGCATTGATTGTCATACACATGTCTTCTTGGCATACCTATAAAACAAACATGAAACTCAAAATCTCGGTCCCCATTTTCTTATGGGTCCATTGAGGTTAGCATAGAACACTTCCATGTTGTACATTCTTGGATCTTGGAGAAAGTTACAAAGTATCTTAAGTCCAAATTCGGAGAATATTTTTCAAGGAGTGTCTTGAGAAGAGGGCTTAGAATTATTTGGTCTTAGAGGCCTTTTGTTTGGGTAGAATTTTTCTTTCCTATTAAACCTCCTTTTCTTTCGAGAAGAGTGTTGATTATGATGCTTGTTTTTTGAATGAGTCTTGTGTGTTTTGAATGTATCATACTTACTAAGAATGATTGGTTTGTAAAATTGTTTCATCTCATTAACACTTAAGATTGGCACTTGAATACCATATGGACTAGGAACATGTGTTTGAGGTATTCTAGGTATAGAATTAGGACAAGCCAAATTTTTACTAACTTTAGTATCTATTTTTGGCTTTTCAAGATTTTCAAATTTTTCAAGATCTTGCTCATCTTGACATGAAACATGATTTTCTATGTTTAAGCTACTTTTCTTAAATTTTGAAAAACACATAGCTTCATCTTGAAGTTTAGACACATCATTGTTCAAAGAGTCAACCACATGTGTAAGTTTTTCACAACTTAAGCATGGTTCAACAACCTCTTTGGCTTTGATCTTCTTAATTTCAAGTTTAAGCTCATTTGCTCTACTAGCTAGTTTATTTGTTTCTTGTTGTAAAATGCGTTTCTCTCGAAGTATAGCTTTTATTTGTTTAATCCAATCATTATTAATTCTTATTAGTTCAAGATTATCTTTTTCTAATTCTCTAGCATCTAATGTTTTGTTTGAACTAAAGGGATCTAGATGTACCTTTGGAGATCCTAAAGCCATGAAGCATGATTCATTCCTCTCTTTGTTATCTTCATCATTGCTATGACTCCAAGTGTCTTCAAATCCAAACATAGAATTTTCCATGCATAAATCTCCATCATCAAATGTATTCACCCCGTAGAGCACATGGTTCTCTTGAGCCATGGATCTATACTCAACTTTACCAAAGATCTTTGTTAGGATTTTAGATTTTTGGAAAAGAAGTTTTTGGTTTAAAACGACTTCTCGGGAAGGTTTTAACACTCAAAAACTTGAGTATTCCGCTCTGATACCAATTGTAGAACAGTAGAGGGGGGGGGGGGGGGTGAATACGGTTTCCTCGGCTTTTTAGATGTTTAAAAACTTTAAGCCAAAGGGATCACCAAGTGGTTGTATAATAATCCAACAACCACTAATGCAACCAAAGTATATAAAGCAAGTAAAAGACACAACGATATATACTGGTTCGGGATGGGGGGTTTATACCATCCGTACGTCCAGTTGCGAATCCGCGACTTCGATACTATTCACTAGTATAATCCTTTCGGTGGACTACAAACCGTTACAATTCACTCCACCGATATTCACCAATATCAATGCTCCCAAAGAAGGAGTTACTAACCAATGGTATTCCGCCCTCGGAAACCACCCAAAAGAATCTCACGATTCGACTTTACCTAAGGATCACAAAGATCACTACCAAGACTTCCCACCGAAAGTATCAAACCCCAACTAGATCCCCAATGATCTAGGCTTGGTCACCAAGACACAAGACTTTCCTTACAAACAATTGAATGAATGAATATATGTTTGTTCAATCAAGTCCTAACCTAACCTAGTAACTCGATTGTAATAGAAAGGGTATAAGAAAGAAGACCCTCGACACAATCACAAGAGTGGATTAGGTTCTTGTGATTCTTCCCTTACAAGTAGATGTGTTCTTCCAAAGATGTTAATGTGATGGAGATTGAGATAGTGATAGAGATTTGAGAGTGTTTAGAGAGAAGGAATCTAGAGAGAAAGAATAATGGCAAGGGGTGAGGAATACAAGAGGCAAGGGTGGTATTTATAGGTCAAGAACCCAAACTTGGGAATTTTTACCGAGGCTGGCACGTCACCCACGCGTCAACGTGCGGGCAGCGCGCCAGGCTTCTGTAAACTTTCCCCAGTGTTGGGTGTTTGGATCTTATAAATACCTATCCTTGCTAAACCCCCAATTGTACTTCACACTAAACCTTAACATTAATCATACTAAGGTTTACCAACTCAAATAGCCAATTTGGAAAATATTTTGTGAAGTGTTTAAAGAGAAACCAGATTACCAAGGGTATAAAGTGTAGATAGGGTAATTTGGAAGGGGTAGAAGTGTATCTCCTCACATGGCATAGAAAAGAGAGAAAGAATATGCCAAGGAATATTTCAATGCTTGGGGGAAGAATGTGATGAAGGGTTGAGATGAAATGGTTTGAATTGGATGGCTATGATCAAAGGGATCCTTCCTTGGTTTTCAAACAATTTGAAATGTGATGAATGTGGATGGATGAAATGATCTCATTTGAAATGGATGGCTAGGATCAAACATGCCTAGGTTAGAGTTAAGAAAGGATATTCCAAGGGAATATGCTTTGCTTGGGGGGAAAGGAGAAATGGAGGGTTGAGATGGTTTTGGTTTGAATTCATTGGTGAGGATCAAAACCATGTGGTGGTATAGATAGGAGAGATTGGATAGATGGTTGAGATTAGTTTAGTTTGAATTCAATGGCTAGGATGAGATGGAGCCTCTTTGGAGATTCAAACAATTGGCATTTGTTGAATATGAAGGGTTGGGATGTGTTGTAATTTGAAATCAATGGCTTGGATGAGAGGACTCTTATTAGGGTTTCAAACAATTCCCCATGTGTTAGAAATGAAGGGATGAGATGTGTTGTAAGGGAATGGATGGTTTAGATGTAGCGTGTAAGGGAATATGTAAGGGTGTAAGAGATTATGTAAGAGAATATTTGATTTGGATATTATTGGTTTTGTCTTTAGTATAAATGGGATTAAGAGAGGATTAAGGCATAATCTAATTGTCATTAAGAAGAAAAGGTTTAGACAATTAAGATTATAAGTTTAGAAAATCATAGGTTACTTATAAGTTCAAGTAACACAACGTCGAGAATCTATAGTTTCATATCTCGTGACTTTCCATGACTCGAGGTTCACAACTAATACCTTGGTTCAAACAAGTTAAGTGCTTTGCCTTGATGTAAAGCATAACCCAAGTGGGAAAGGATTCGTTTACGCAAAGTGACCTTTGACTTAGTTTGACCAATAAGGGAGTAAACCCGTTACATAATTAGAGAAGACGTAAGCACGGGATATGAGCATATGGATGCTTCAACACGATGTCACGTGAAATATATAAGCTCCCTAAGTTTAGAAAAGCCTTGGCTAGAGGCGATAGTTTGAAAACATGAGTTGGCGTTTTCCCATAAATGGGTATTCTAAAAGTGGGATCTCTCAAGTCTCAAAACTCGTTTCGAGTGTTCTAAATTAAGCACATAACATATTCATACCTGTATTGAAAGATCCACATTTGTCGGGTAAGGGGAAAGCCGACTTTCAAAATTCGCCCGGAACCATACAGACTCCTGGCGCGTCAGCCGCGCGTTGATGTGCGGGCAGCACGCCAGGAGCAGACATTGGCTCAGGCCATTTTGAGCTAACGTTTGTTATTTTATGTGTTTCGATGGTTTGTTTGTCATCATTAAAACATAAAAAGATCTTGATCATGTTGTCTCAACAATATATATATATATATATATATATATATATATATATATATATATATACTTTTAGAATATTATGAAAATAAAAGTAAACTTGTAAAATGTTTGTGTAGCTTCTTAGAATGTATGTATGAGATGTTTTAAAATGTTTGAAGGCTTACGACTTAATAAGACACATATTTTATTAAAACTTTCTGATTGCGTATTTTGTCGTGTGTAGTTGCAGTTTAGCAGTACTAATGCCTATTCAAGTTCTAAATTTATATTTAGCCGACTTATCAATAACACACACACCTAAAGAGCAGTGTACCCGGTCAGTATGAATATAATGGTAAGTAGAGTGTCGATCACTAAGAGTAGAACGTATTATCTAGATAACCTAATCAAAATTTTAATATCCTAAGTTAGTTTTACAGTCTAATCTAACGAAAGGGGGTTCAGCCTGAGAGACTGGCACAGTTTGGATTTATTAAACAGTAATTAAACTAATGAGCATGAATCAGCGAATATCAACACGTACACAAATAGATAACAGAAGCAGAAGAAGGCTGTCATGATAGTTAAGCGGCTTGTCACTTGTTTTATTGCTAGTTTTATATGATGAGTATCGTAATCTATCTGTCTCGTTGGATTCTAAATATAGGCGAGTAAACTTTTAATGATTACTTATGTTTATCCTACCTTCTATACGCTAGATAAGTATGCGAGGAACAGGTATGGTGGCCCAGAAAGAACTGAGCACAGAGGTTATCAATGCACATATACAAGTCACCAAAAACATCATCATATAAACTTTAATTGATGGGAAAGCAATTTTAAGGGGATCAGGTATGGTAGCCCAGAAAGCCCATCAATCTTGATGAATTAAAGCGTAATAATACAACAAAACTACTTAATGAATTAAATACATGCAGGACCTTCTTACAGCCCTAATATTTTTGTTTGGGGTGTGTCTTGTGATGCTTCTTCGACTGAATTCGTCTCCTTAGGGTTTTGTTGCACACAAAATTCGTAGATGTCTTGGGGTATTTATTGTTTCTGTCTGAGGGCACGATGCGGCACATCGAGTAAGTAGATGCGGCACATTGACTTAACTTCGGGTGGGGTCCAAGATTAATATATTCTAGAATATTTGTACACCGTCTTCAGATGCGGCGTATCTTGATCTTGTATGCGACGCGTGTCCTTCAGTATCTTGGATTGTGTCTCGTGAGGTCTGGATAGTGATACGCCGTATGTCAGAAGTATAATGCGGCGTATCTAGAGTAGAACAAGCTTGATCTTCTTCGTTGACCAAAGTTTCATATGCGGTGCATGATAGAATTACATGCGGCGCATTCTTCAAAGTCAGGCAATGGTCTTCGAATTCATCTAATTATGTTATTGCGGCGTATCTGTTGTGAGAGATACGGCGCATGTTTTGGATTTCAGTATACTTTTGACATCTTGCTAGTTTTGCTCCATAATTCGTCCAAAATCGCCATGTTTCACCAATTGCTTGTTTTTACCTGAGAATTACAATAGTAAACATTAAAGCACCAATTCTCATATAAAATACAATCAAACAAGTCAAATAAATAGGATAAATGATGATAATAATATGTACTAATTTGATGTCATCAAATATCCCCCACTTGAACTTTACTTGTCCCCAAGTAAACTCTAGATTAATAATTATGAAAATGTATCCTGAAAGGTATTAGGATTTATTTGTATCATTAAGCACGTATTCTTTTTATCATAATCACACAACCAAACACTTAAAGAACTAGAAACAAAATAATTTTTTTCAATATCAAAACAATTCTAAATTGTTTAGTTACTTAGTCGTGACGAATATTCTATCATAAGCTTGGCAAGCATACGCATCTCCCCAACTAAAGCCAACGAGTAACAAGTCTAAAGCAGTAAAAAGATTTATGAGGCTTAAGGGTTAAACCTAGCTTCGCTCAAATATCTCCTGCATAAACTTAGTAGATCGCTGGTGCGAGTCCTTGACGCTTCAATTAACAGATGGTCACTAGTACATTTCTTGGATCACTGGCGCGTTATTTGCATAACGGATGGTCACCAATTCACACACTAGATCGCTGGCGCGTTAGTCAATTAATCTAATACTCAGATGGTCACTACCTTATTCATACATTTAATATTCTCACTTGGCCATCATCATATCTGGATGCTCGAAAGCTAACAACGAATATAATGATATGGTTGGGTATGGATAACATTTAGGATATAAATTGGTGTAAAATAAAAATAAACAAAACAAATAGATTAAGTCCTAATGTGTGGTTAATCACTTTCCCAACCATCCCATGAATAAGACTCATATCACTGAATAACTCACGCTTTTGACTCATGAAACTCACGCTTTAGGTAGACACGAATTAAACTCAATAATATCTTAAACAAAGAATAAACCTTAGTTGGCGTTCCCATAACGGCCAACACCCATTCAATCCATAAATATATTTCAACAACAAATATTGGAGATATATTCCACTTAATACAAAACTTTACATAAGTTGGTTAAACAAACTTCCAACTTTTTCCACTTTCTTTTTCTTTTCTATTTTTTTTTATTATTATTTTTTTTTACATACTAAGATGTGTAAAATTTCACTACATCACTACAATAATTTTTCCGGATAATTTTTCCATACTTTATATAACTTTCAGAAATAACTGTAATAATGAAAGTAGTAAACACACGAAAAATAAACTAAAAATTATACAATATGTACTTTCATTTCCAATTGCATTGTGCAATTTCTCGACCTAACAAAATAAAATGAATTACGCACACGAACACAGGTAACGCAAGGAAACACACTTTGCCTAATGTCACAACTCGTAATTTCCTGTCATTTTCTAAACCTCGATAATTTACTATTCACAAGTTACTATTCATCGATCACTATTCATCATTTTCGAGGTCATTTTGACATTCCAGGAAACATTCAGAAATTTTACTATTCACTTGACACTATTCATTTCCGAGAGAAAACCACTATTCACGTGCATTACTCATGTCATTGTAAACATAGTTTACGAGTATTCAAATTCGCGTAACCGTATTGGTTCAGGAGCGAATTCATGCATTATCATGGGGACATTTCATACAGGCTAGAAATAGTCTGCATAACATCTTTATGGCACTTGCATACTATTCCACTCGTAGGGTATTCAAATTATATTTTTAATATAATTAACGATTTACGTATGTTTATTTTAAATAAACACTAATACGCGAACTATAAATGAAACTAACACGTCCGACACTTCCGACTATTATCCCAATATATTTTTATATTCATTTTAATAATATAAAAATTATAATATTAATTTACCCGGTATTTTGGAAACTTATTTATTACGTATCGTACGTCTAACTTAATAACGACGGTTTTCACCAAAATTAAACAATAATCACCCAAACTCTCCGTACTTGTGCCCGACATATTTTTACAATTTTTACGACTTTATTACGTCCCGAATAACTTCAATAAAATTTATTTCTAACAAACCCGGTACCCGATTAAACTTAAAACTAACATTACATCATAATACCACTAACTTTCCTAAATAATTACCCAACACAAACCCCCTTTTCTCTCCTTTGTGAACCGCCCCCCCCCCCCCCCCCCTCCTAGCCTCCTAATGAGCCTATCTCACCAACCAAATTAAATGCTACCAAACTATTGTCCCCTAAGTATAAATTAAACTTTTTCTCATTCCTTTATCACAAAATCATTTTCTAGTTCAAGCAAACTTTTCTTCTCTCTTTTCTCTTAAGGAGTAATCGACCAAGGGTGGTCAAGGAGCAAGAACCACAAATTTTACAAGATCTAGGTATAAACTAGTTCATATAGCCATCCTTGTTGGAGTTTTGAAATAAAAACTCAAGGATTAGTAGGTTTTTATCATCCAAACTCCCTAAACCTTCAAGTAAGTTAACAAACTCATTTTTATGATTTTTTACAAGTTATTACCATGTTTATATATATTTCTTACAGGAACTCATGCATATAATGGCTTATACCACTTTATTTTGTACATATGTAACTTTGAGCCCTAGAAATGGACTCATAAGAAACCCTTGTTAGACCTAGTGGATTGATGATGTTTAAGGACCCATGACACCCTAAGAAGGTGTATAGTAGGTTTAGACTAGCTTTGTGGTGTTTGAAAGTGGTTTGATTGAGGTTAGAACTAGTTTGGAGACTTGAAAATGGTTTTTTGAAACATTTGAAATACCTACTGTCCCTATTTTCATTTCGTGGGAAAATCAGTAGATGGTGGCTAAGTTTTGACCAAAGATTTAGAAAAGACATTCAAAAACGAAACTTTAGGCGAAAGAACGGATTAAAACAAGCTTATAACGAAGGAGATATGATTTTTGCAAATTTAACGACGAAAACTATTTTATTAAAAACTGCTCGCTGTTTGGCAGATTTCGCCGTGCAAAAAGGGGTATTAAACGTAACCTAGAGGAGCCGAGTTATCAAAAATATATTACTATATACAAAAACGAATCCCCGGACATAAAGAACAAGGAAAACGAACCTAAAACGAGCAAGTTATACGCGTTTTAAGATCACCAAAACTATATATATATATATTTGGTCACAAATAAAAATAATAACGTACGTACTAAATGGTATATTTTCTAGAAACGATACTAATGACTATATTCTTAACAAATGAATACGTACGACCCAAGAGAATATTTATATGACTTAACGACGTTATTTCAAGGTTTTCGATCCAAGGAATTTAACGCTAACATTTTTTCATACGCGATAATACGACAAGTTATATACTTCTATAAATGGACCTATTTTTCCTAAGTATGGAAACTATTTTACTATGACGATAACTAGTATTTCCAAATTACGAGTGGTATAGGTATCATGTGCATGTGCATTCATTTCATTACGGCTTGATCTAAGTTAGATCATGATTATTCATTTAGGTTGCGGCTAGTACTCGCGCCTCATTGTCCCGACTACTTTTACCTCATTGCACCATCTTTGTACCATCACTTCGAGGTGAGTTTCATAGCCCCGTTTTAATTCTATATTTTGATTTCAAATCCCACAGGGGAGAATACATTGCATTACTTGTTTTTGGTGTACATGCCTAAGTATAAAATTTCATACATTGCTTAAGTTGCCTTATTTACCACGTCTTGACAAGTCCCCTTTATTATCATGGACCGTTAATTTCTAGTACTAAGCGGGAGTGAGTGGATAGATCTACTGAGGGTGACTCCTCCATCTGTGTTTGGGTTGCTCCAACAGTATTACAGATGCATTTCATGTCTTTATTATTAGAGTGTCTGGTAAACACTCATTGGGGCCAAGTATCGTCTAGCTTCGGGGTCATGAGCTTAAGAGCCAATGTATATATTTTCCGGAAATCCTATTTCTTGGCTTTACTTATGGCATATGTTCACTAGGTTTTACTTATAAACTTATGATTATTCACCAACATTCGTGTTGACCGTTTTTCGCAATGTATTTCTCAGGTTATTAAGGTAGCTCATGTTGCATACATTTGGACCTTCATGGAGTCGCGGAGTCGACGCGTCTCACCAGATTTTCTGCACTTATGAAACGTTTGATCTTGTTGAACTTATTTTGACAAAATTGGCAAACTCTTTTGGGACCTAAGCTTTGTAAACTCTGAATGTTTTAATGATCAAACGCTGTATTTTCTAAACGACACTTTAGGTCGTTCAATATAACTGTAACTATGGTGCTATGACAGTCACCCCCAGGTATTCCATTCCGCTGCCATTCAGGTATTTTGGGGGTGTGACAGATTGGCATCAGAGCTAAGGTTATAGCGAACTAGGATGTATCTTGGACCCTAGACTATAACCACATCATCATAGCATCTCATCATTTCATCATAGGTGCATATTCACTATACATGTTGTTTTACGCACACACTGTACGAGTTATTCATACCCATACTCATATATATATATATATATGATTATATTGACCTGGTTCACAAGTGACATGTCTTCAGATACCCACGCTGTTATCCTTTCGTCGGATTCCGACATTGAAGATGCCTTGTCATCTTCCACTACCATTATACCACCAGCTGTACTTACACCACCATTAGCACTATTGAATTGTCATAAGAGCAAGGTTCTCATTCAGCCTATACATAGAATGCTGTTTGGTAAAGTATTCAGACTTAATTTTAATGGACTTATTAGGATGCTTATTACAAGGGAGATATCATGTTTTCTTTCCTCCACTAGTAGGACGCTTACTACTCAGGTACTACCACCACCGTCAGTTACTTATTTCACTATTGGTCGTCCCATAGTGCGTACTTCAACTTTACCTCTTGGATGTCGCGATGTAGCGCGAAAGAGGGTAGTATCCCATTCACTATTATCACCATTATCTCCTAACTCATCACTGGGATTTCATCTTCATCAGTGTTATTCTCATCCTTTAGAATACCACCATTGTCATTTCCCTTTTCCATTTCCACTTGCCACGAATTAGATAACACCTTGTGGATAATACCAAGATTACGGACTCAACAGGAACATCCGCAGGTTCCTCAAGAATGGTTTAGAACCTACGCTATCTAGAACTTGATCGATGCACAACTACAGATACCACTTCAGGACTATCTCGACCTTATGATGCCATAAACCTGATTTCACCTAGAAGGACTACAGGAAGTCTTTAGACTAGACTTATATCTTTACTAGCTGTTACTATTATCCTAGCCACGAGAGGTGTGGCATAGTTCGAAGAAACTTGTAGTATTTTGATTGATGTACAAACGGAATCACCAAGTATTGACTCTACTATAGGGGAATGGTTGTGCTATCCATGATATTGGCCCATATAGACCGAAACCTTCATGTATTATATTCATGTGTTATGAATATGATGATTTTTATTACCTATAGATTCTCATGGACTCTTATGATTTGATGGAGATAGATTTAAGCAAACCACTCCAAGCATGACGCAAGCCGCTGTTGGACAATTCATTGCCAGGAACGTAACTACCGCCCTCACCAAGGAACTTACTCACGTGGAATTTATGGGTTGTAATCCCTCCTCCTTTAGCGGAAATATAGACACAAAAGAATTTCTCAAATGGTGCGAAGAATTAGAAACAATCTTTCAAAGTGGTGACTGCCGTAAGGAAGACAAAGTTAAGTTCGCCACTTGCACTTTTCAGAAGCATGCCCAGAAATGGTGGACTAAGTATGTCCAGGTAGTAGGAGTTGATGCTGCTTACTCACACTCTTGGGAGAAACTAAAAAGGATGATGAGTTTGAAGTTCTGTGTGAAAAGTGAATTACAAGCAATCGAACAGGAAACACTAAACCTTACCATGGTAGGAGATGATGTTGTTAAGTATACTGCTTCTTTTTATGATTTCGCTCGACTAGGCTCTACAATGGATGAACCAGAAAGCAAGAAACTTGAAAGGTACATAGGAGGACTTTTTCCTGAAATTCGTATGTTGGTCAACTCACTGGAACCCGATACCATGCCGAAAGCTATCAGAATGGCAATCGAAGCAAAGGAGCGCATAGCTCACACCAAGATTTTTGGAGGCAATAGTAGCAACAAGAGAAAGTGGGTCGGTAATCTGGATGCTAATGCTTCTCAACAACCGTTTAAGATACAACAAGTGGTGGAGACCTGTGCTGTGGGGTCAAGCCAAAAGAAAAGGTATGTTGGTACATTACCCGAGTGCAACAAGTGTCAGTTTCATCACGAAGGATCTTGCCCCTCTCAATGTAAAAGCTGCCAAAATCTTGGACATGAAACCAAGGATTGCAAGGCTCCCACCCTCGCAAAGCATCAGAAACTCTCGGTAACCTGCCGCGAGTGTGGAGTAGTGGGACACTTCAGGAGTGAATGCCCGGAGTTGGGAAACCAGAATTGGAGGAAGAAGTTTATGTTTTAGTTATGTGAACCATAGTTTGAGCCCTCTAGGGTTGTACTTTCTTTTGGTACTTTCCATAAGTACGTTGATGTAACCTAGTTATATTAAGCACTTTCCTATCTAATGTAATGACTATCTTTTGTTACCTCTGTGATAACCGTAGCCTTTGTTTATTCCATTTTCTATTGCAATGGCGCAATTTTCAATCGTTTAGCAACATTATACCATTGTCTTATTAAGGATTTGACCGATTTCGTAATTGACGGATTAGTAGATTATTACCAATCCATAGTATTTACCCATGTATCCAACAAACCATTCAACGAGTTTTATTTCAAACTATTTTACTACCTTATGGGGAAATTGTTTTTACCGAATTTCTAAAATAAGTCGTTTTGTTACCGTACTATAAACTGATTATCCAATATGACGCCAAATATTTACTATTATTACGCGAAACAATTTTTATATTACTTTGGAAGGAAATAATTAGTATACCATTTTTAATAACAACGCGTTGAACACCATCTAAAGCTTTTGAGGAAAATAATATTATTTTGACTAAATCAAGCATCGCATCATTAGTCCTCAACTATACATAGCCTGATCACCTATGTATACTTCAGGAAGGATTATGCCATGAAGGGAATAGTTACTTTATAAAGTATTGTTAATAACAATCTTCATCCAAAAGCGTTTTAAACAAATAAACTCTTTTATAAATATTTCTTTCTGACAAATTCTCCCTGGATACTTACCCCACCTGTCACACACTTAGTCATTAAGTTGGACTTTCCATTGACTTCTTTAGGAGAGACTTCCCATATTAAGAACTAGGAGGATTCCTCGATACAAGAAAAACAATAAAAGGGTTACGAAAACTACTAACCTAGAATAGAAGTATACACCAAGGCAATTTATAGCTCAATAACAGTTCTAAGAGGCCACTGGACCATCCGACCCACCATCCCTGACCTAGTTGTCCAATTTATTATTCAAAGTACTAGCTAGACTGAGCTATAGGATCGAACACATTGTGAAGGTACGCTAAGCAACACCATGGGAATAAACCAAGCCTCCTAACCGATACTGTAAAGTGTTTTGAGTTAACATGGTCTCATCCATACGCAAACTTCCCTGCAGTGAGTTTACGACAAGAATGATTGATTCGAATTATGGATATCGATATAGATTCCCCTAAAGCATTATGTTCTCAGGAAATTCTAGATAACCTCACCTATACATCGAGAGAGACATCAGACTCAAGAATATCTCCCCAGCTACATGTGAAGACAATACGGAAATTCATCGACATAGTATCAATTGAAACCCTCATATTGCCAACATGATGGCAATTTCAACGATAAACCATCTCAAGACTTAAGTTGGTTGAATACCTAGGCTTGTAGTTTTGCCAGATAACCACCAATAGGTACCGTCCAATATCAGAAACCGAACGTTAGACATCTATGCATTATGCGAACGTTGCCTATCCTACTATTTTATCCTTGTTAGTATTTTCACTTTAAGTAAAGTCGATTTAAAATTTGTGTTTATACAAAACACATATCTTGTAGAAGATAATTTTTGAATTGCCTATTTTGAATAAATACGATCCTTTTTAGTCAATATTTTGCAAAACCATTGTACAATGGGAAATATATAAACATCACACTTTGGTAAACAGTCCTATTCACAACCTATTTGAAAACCGCGTCACATTTCCTAACTATTGAATTTTGAATCATCAAGAAAGATATTATTTAGTAAACCATTTGCTCCATTTTCTAAATTCGTTTATTCAGAAAAAGATTTCGACCAAAAACTCAAAAATCGCGAGATAAATTTTGAAAACCAATCACCATGCTACGTCGCTTATGCATTTAGGGCTTGGTGATTTGACAATAAGGAATATTTGAATATGTGATGAAGGAAATTAGGAGGAACACCATAGAACGATTACAAACGTCAGTAATGGAGACCAAGCACAGTAGGCAAAGAATGACACATGTCTTAGCAATCCATTAGACCAAAACACAAAGAATCAAATATTGTTAACCGTATTCTATCTTCTTCGTATAACGCCGTGTTCGAAAGACGTAACGTTGTGGAATTAGTCACAAGATTTATTGTACCGTTTCAATTATTCCTGATAAAGGTGATCGAATCACCTTGGACTTCTAGCAATCATTTTAAGATTTCCTTCGGAACCCCATTTAGATGTAAACACCACCTACTATCCTCAGACCGATGGTCAGAACGAGAGAACGATTCAAACATAGGAAAGTTGTGCTCAAAGAGTGAGCGATTGACTCTAGAAATGGTTGGACTAACCATTTACCATAAATCAGATTCGTTTGCAACGATAATTATCGCACGAGCGTAGAGACTACACCATTCGAGGCACTTTATGGTCGAAGTACCAATTACCCATTTACAGACCGAAATCGGAAAGTTAAATTCACTGGTCTAGAACTAAACTATGGAACAACAAAGGAAATTTCACAAGTCAAGAACCCGTTACAAGAAATGAGAAACTGATAGAGGTTAGGTTGGTACATGACGCACATCATACAGATGGGTATCCTTGAACAGCAAACTAACCAGATTCACGGGAAAGAACGAACTAAGTTGAAAGCCTTGCCTTGGAGAGGCATGATACGATTTTGGTAACACGAGAGATTGAACTTTTGAGTATATTGGACCATTTCAGATTCATTTTAGAATCGACCAACTGACGTATAAGATTTGAGTTCTGACATAGTTCAGCAACATATATTACCCATATTACATTATAAACCTGAAGAAGCACTGATCATCTATTGACGAACCAAACTCGGAAAAAGTCAAACTCACTATTCCAATAGGCATTCAGGAAATAACCAGAAATTTCCTACAAGTCAAGAATCAATTACAAATTCTACAGGTTGTAAACCACTAAAACTTCAAGTTGGTAGCCAGATCACGTTGAAAGTTCTTCCTAGGAAAGGCATGATATTATTCGGAGAGTTTTGGAAAGTTAAAACCGATATACACTGGAACACTTAATAGTTCAGACAGAGTAGGCCTAGTGGCCGTCAGACTTGAGCCTTGTTAAGGAACAGCCGGATTACACAACTATGTTTCACCTAATCAAATCCAGGAAATGACTTTCAGATTAGTCAATCATAATCCCATTTGGAAGGGAATCCAACCTTGAGACAAACGTAAACTGGGTAAGAGAACCAGTAGAAAGCATGGACCATGAGGTCGAACGGTTGAAGCAAGTCAAATTCCTATCGTGAAAGTTCGCTGGAATTCTTGAAAAGGACCCGAATTTACTTGGGAACGAGAGGACCGAATGCAACTCAAGTATCCACGTCTTTTTGACCAAATATACTTCAGAGACCAACCAAAACTAAACTTCGGGACGAAGTTCCTGTTAGAAGGGAAGACTGTCACAACTCGTAATTTTCGGTCATTTTCTAAACCTCGATAATTTACTATTCACAAGTTACTATTCATCATTTACTATTCATCGATCACTATTCATCGTTTTCGAGGTCATTTTGACATTCCGGGAAACATTCAGAAATTTTACTATTCACTTGACACTATTCATTTCCGAGAGAAAACCACTATTCACGTGCATTACTCATGTCATTGTAAACATAGTTTACGAGTATTCAAATTCGCGTAACCGTATTGGTTCAGGAGCGAATTCATGCATTATCATGGGGACATTTCATACAGCCTAGAAATAGTCTGCATATCATCTTTATGGCACTTGCATACTATTCCACTCGTAGGGTATTCAAATTATATTTTTAATATAATTAACGATTTGCGTATGTTTATTTTAAATAAACACTAATACGCGAACTATAAATGAAACTAACACGTCCGACACTTCCGACTATTATCCCAATATATTTTTATATTCGTTTTAATAATATAAAAATTATAATATTAATTTACCCGGTATTTTGGAAACTTATTTATTACGTATCGTACGTCTAACTTAATAACGACGGTTTTCACCAAAATTAAACAATAATCACCCAAACTCTCCGTACTTGTGCCCGACATATTTTTACAATTTTTACGACCTTATTACGTCCCGAATAACTTTAATAAAATTTATTTCTAACAAACCCGGTACCCGATTAAACTTAAAACTAACATTACATCATAATACCACTAACTTTCCTAAATAATTACCCAACACAAACCCCCTTTTCTCTCCTTTGTGAACCGCCCCCCCCCCCCCTCCTAGCCTCCTAATGAGCTAATCTCACCAACCAAATTAAATGCTACCAAACTATTGTCTCCTAAGTATAAATTAAACTTTTTCTCATTCCTTTATCACAAAATCATTTTCTAGTTCAAGCAAACTTTTCTTCTCTCTTTTCTCTTAAGGAGTAATCGACCAAGGGTGGTCAAGGAGCAAGAACCACAAATTTTACAAGATCTAGGTATAAACTAGTTCATATAGCCATCCTTGTTGGAGTTTTGAAATAAAAACTCAAGGATTAGTAGGTTTTTATCATCCAAACTCCCTAAACCTTCAAGTAAGTTAACAAACTCATTTTTATGATTTTTTACAAGTTATTACCATGTTTATATATATTTCTTACAAGAACTCATGCATATAATGGCTTATACCACTTTATTTTGTACATATGTAACTTTGAGCCCTAGAAATGGACTCATAAGAAACCCTTGTTAGACCTAGTGGATTGATGATGTTTAAGGACCCATGACACCCTAAGAAGGTGTATGGTAGGTTTAGACTAGCTTTGTGGTGTTTGACAGTGGTTTGATTGAGGTTAGAACTAGTTTGGAGACTTGAAAATGGTTTTTGAAACATTTGAAATATCTACTGTCCCTATTTTCATTTCGTGGGAAAATCAGTAGATGGTGGCTAAGTTTTGACCAAAGATTTAGAAAATACATTCAAAAACGAAACTTTAGGCGAAAGAACGGATTAAAACAAGCTTATAACAAAGGAGATATGATTTTTGCAAATTTAACGACGAAAACTATTTTATTAAAAACTGCTCGCTGTTTGGCAGATTTCGCCGTGCAAAAAGGGGTATTAAACGTAACCTAGAGGAGCCGAGTTATCAAAAATATATTACTATATACAAAAACGAATCCGTGGACATAAAGAACAAGGAAAACGAACCTAAAACGAGCAAGTTATACGCGTTTTAAGATCACCAAAACTATATATATATATTTGGTCACAAATAAAAATAATAACGTACGTACTAAATGGTATATTTTCTAGAAACGATACTAATGACTATATTCTTAACAAATGAATACGTACGACCCAAGAGAATATTTATATGACTTAACGACGTTATTTCAAGGTTTTCGATCCAAGGAATTTAACGCTAACATTTTTTCATACGAGATAATACGACAAGTTATATACTTCTATAAATGGACCTATTTTTCCTAAGTATGGAAACTATTTTACTATGACGATAACTAGTATTTCCAAATTACGAGTGGTATAGGTATCATGTGCATGTGCATTCATTTCATTACGGCTTGATCTAAGTTAGATCATGATTATTCATTTAGGTTGCGGCTAGTACTCGCGCCTCATTGTCCCGACTACTTTTACCTCATTGCACCATCTTTGTACCATCACTTCGAGGTGAGTTTCATAGCCCCGTTTTAATTCTATATTTTGATTTCAAATCCCACGGGGGAGAATACATTGCATTACTTGTTTTTGGTGTACATGCCTAAGTATAAAATTTCATACATTGCTTAAGTTGCCTTATTTACCACGTCTTGACAAGTCCCCTTTATTATCATGGACCGTTAATTTCTAGTACTAAGCGGGAGTGAGTGGATAGATCTATTGAGGGTGACTCCTCCATCTGTGTTTGGGTTGCTCCAACAGTATTACAGATGCATTTCATGTCTTTATTATTAGAGTGTCTGGTAAACACTCATTGGGGCCAAGTATCGTCTAGCTTCGGGGTCATGAGCTTAAGAGCCAATGTATATATTTTCCGGACATCCTATTTCTTGGCTTTACTTATGGCATATGTACACTAGGTTTTACTTATAAACTTATGATTATTCACCAACATTCGTGTTGACCGTTTTTCGCAATGTATTTCTCAGGTTATTAAGGTAGCTCATGTTGCATACATTTGGACCTTCATGGAGTCGCGGAGTCGACGCGTCTCACCAGATTTTCTGCACTTATGAAACGTTTGATCTTGTTGAACTTATTTTGACAAAATTGGCAAACTCTTTTGGGACCTAAGCTTTGTAAACTCTGAATGTTTTAATGATCAAACGCTGTATTTTCTAAACGACACTTTAGGTCGTTCAATATAACTATAACTATGGTGCTATGACAGTCACCCCCAGGTATTCCATTCCGCTGCCATTCAGGTATTTTGGGGGTGTGACACCTAAAGCAACTAACCACGTACTTTAACCTACAGGGTAGGCTAAGGTGTAAGGGTGTAACGAAACATTTTAACAAAGGTGTAAGAAACGAAAGGAATGGCTCTGAGGGTTTTTCTAGGGGTATCTTACTCTAAAAATGAGAGTAACAAAAGGGTTTATATGGGGGTTAACTAACCAGTGCATTTAGTTAATATCACATAACATGTATAGGCTTTTTGGGTGTAATCCTAGAAATTTACCAAGTTAGACAAGTCACTCCAATTATATCAATAATACTCATTATGGTGGTCTCGAATAGTATACAAGCCAAGTTTTAAATTTTACGAGTCACCAGCACACTAAAGTTTTTAATTTTTGGAAAAATAAGGTGTAACACCCCCAAAATACCGCAGCGGAAGACTGTGTCATAGGGATGCTACTTCAGGGCACAAAGTACAAGATATAGAAAACGAACTCTAAACGAGACGTTTTTTTGAAAAAGTTACCATTCGAATAGATAAAAGTCATAGTTTACAAAACAAAGATCCCAAAGTAGAATAATACATAAGTTTCTAAAGTGTATCGAATGGTAAACGATAAAAGTGAAAGTCTCCAAAAGCATGCCCTAAGACTCTCAGCTCCACATACCTGCTATCGCCTTTCTAACCTGAGATAAACATGCTTAAAGTGTCAACACAAAGGTTGGTGAGTTCATAGAGTTTGTTGAAAAAGAATGTAATGCATATGTATGTAGGTTTCCCAGCAAAGGCATCGTAAATCCACTCAGTTACAAGTCCCGCCATAAGAGACTTGTAACCTGTGTGTTCACAACCCACTGCTACAATATATAGTATGAGTAAAACATGTATAAGTTCATCAAAACAGTTTAGCAATTAGTAGTGAGTCTACACTTCATCTTCGAAGACCTCACTTAAGTATGTTGCTCACAAGGAAGGTAGTAGCATTGGTTCCACTTCATCTCCGAAACCCAATACATGTGTTATCCAAGGAGACTTTATGTTGCTCAGAAGGAAGGTAGTAGCATTGGTTATACTTCATCTCCGAAACCCAATGCATGTGTTATCCCAAAGAGACTTACAAGTTTAAGTATAACGCCATCAAGTATAATGAAATCAAGTATAATGTAATCAAGTATAATGTTATCAAGTATAAATGTTATGTGAATCTGTACAAGTAAGCAAGTAGTAGCATGTATCTCCCCCAAAGAGTTGATAGAACAATTAAAAGAGTAGGGGCTATGACTCACCTTAAGTGATGATACTTGAAATGAAATGAAGTGAACAATAATGATCGGTTAACTGCCGCAACCTAATATGAATGATGAACGATCTAATTTAGATCACCAAATGATGTTATGAATGTCCATGCTCATGTTCCTATACCACTCATCTCTTTGGAAAAACACTTGTGTTATCAAAATATATAATCCAAGAATTTGGAAAAATATTGCTATTAGAAAATATAATAAGCTAGTTGCAATATATATATACTTATATATATATCGTAAGTTTCCATGTTAGTGTTGAAATACTCGGGTTGTAATCCTTGAAATATCGCTTTCAAATGATGAAAATATACTTGTAATAACTAATACATCATTAGTTATAAAATTTGGTACTTGGTATTATTTCTAGCTTATAAAAGTACTACGTAGTTTTAGTGCCAATTTTTATTAAAAGCTGTCAAAATAAAAATGGGTTTAGCCGATATTCAAACGTGAATATCTTTGTCGTTATAAGTCCGTTTTACTTGTTCTTTATATCCACGGTTACGTCTTAGTATGTAGTAATATATTTTGGAAAGCTCGGCTCCTCCGGGTTACGTCTAAAGCCTCTTTTTGACCGACGAAAAACGTCCAACAGCAACTATTTTCCAGAAAATACTTTTCGTCAACAATCTTGCAAAAATCATAACTTCTTCGTTATAAACTCTTTTTAATCCGTTCTTTCGCCTACGGCTTCGTTTTTGAAAGTATTTTCTAAAAATTTTTCCAAAGTTTACTTTGTATTTATTGATTTTCCTGGATTTCACAAAATGGGACAGCATGTCTAAAACATGCTCCAAATCAAGTTTTCAAGGTTTATAACTAATTTCCAACATCACCAAACCTCTTGTAATCACCACATAGCTAGTCTAATCCTACCATACACCTTCTTAGGGTGCCATGGGCTCCTAACCAAGTTATTATAGCAAGGGAATTCATAAATAAGAAGTTAGGGTTTGTATGTTCCATTTTTGACAAAATAAATGGTGGTATAGCTAGTTGTACATGGTTTTTAGCATGGAACTCATGCAATACAAGTAAATATAAGATGATTCATGTAAAAATAAAGTTGATAACTTACTTGATAAAATGAGATGATTGAATGACTAGAAACCTTGGATTACTTGTGTATTTCTTGTTTGATTCTTGATTAGGCAAGTATAATGAACAACTTTGTAGCTTTAACTTTTCAAAAACCTTCACTTGTTCTTGGATTTTGGGTTGGGTCGTGGAGTGCAAGAGAGAAAGAGATGAGATAGTTTTCTTTCTTTCTAAAAAGAATGTATGTTATGATTTATGGTTTTTGGTTAAAGTATGTATTTAGATGTTTATTAGTATAAAATGAATACATTAATGCATAGGGTTAAAAATTGTAAGTATTATCCTTGGGAGGACTTTAGGGGGCCGGTTATGGTGAGCCAAGGGGGGGGGGGGGGGGTTGGGGTACTTGTGATTTAATTAGAAATCTTATGTAGTTTAGGTGTTAGTTTGTGTCGTTTGTTAAAATCGGGTAACGGGTTTATTAGAAATAAATGTTCACGAAGTTAACCGGGACAAAATAAAGTCATAATAATGTTGAAAATATATTAAAAATATGTTGAGTACATTTACTGAGTGATCGGGTGATTATTGTTTAGTTTTCACGAAAACCGTCGTTATATTCATAAGCGTACGTTATAAATAAAATAAATTTCCAAAATACTGGGTAACTGAATGTTATAACTTTTATGATGTTAAAATGGATATAAAAATATGTCGGGACCATTGTGGGAATATTTAGATATATTCGTCGTGTATAAACCGGGTGTTAACGTTTTCTATAAATACTTATACGTAAAAACGTTAAATGTACTGAATATAATAATTTGAAAATCCTGAGAGTGGTATAACATGAAAATGCTGTTATGATGATATGCAGACTATCTCCAGTCCGTATGCAGTGTTAAGGACACTAATGAAATGAATTCGCACCTAAACCAATCCGGTTACGCGAATTTGAATACCCGTAAACTAAATTTACGATGAAATGAGTAATGCCAGTGAATGATGAAAACTTTTCCGGAAATGAATAGTGTTTAGTGAATAGTAAATTTCCCAAATGTTTCTCAGAATATCAAAATGACCTCGAAAATGATGAATAGTAAAACAATGAATAGTGTTTTGATGAATAGTGATTTATGAATAGTGTTTTTCCAAAGTTCTCGAAATGACCTGAAATGATGAGTTGTGACAGTCTTCCCCTCTAAAAGGAACTTCGTCCCGAAGTTCAGTTAATGTTAATCAGTTACGTGTGTGTTTAAGAAAATGTGTCAAAGCTTATGTATGTGGGTTTCCTATCCAACTAGGTACGTTCTCGTGGTCAGACTTGATGAGGCAAACCTTCCCAATCCCGAGCATAGTCCTCAAAAGACCTCCTTTAGGTTAATCATTTAGGTAACCGATTTTCACTTAATCCCACAACCCAATCAAACAAGAACAGTCATGAGATTAAGCTAAATCGGTTTGAGTGATGACTTTAACTTTTAGCTTGATTTTCGCAACCCAATCAAACAAGAACAGTCACTAGAACCAAGCTAAAAATCAAGGTCTGGATTCAACATCCTTGAAAAAGATCTTTTGAAAGATTGGCTCGACTTTGGAATTGCTTACACTAATCAAATTACTACTGTTAGTATGACTAAGGTTAATGCTGCTAGGTCTCAGATTAGTCAATGTTGTGTATAGGTCCTATATTAAGACTTAAGTGCTACAAAAATGCGCTAGTTGTTCAAGAGAATGTACCCGTTGTGCTATCGCGGACATGTTGGGTGATAGGATTTCCTAGGAAGTAAGCTCTGCCAAGTGCGGGTGGAATCTCATTGGCCTCATCTCGTGGCCCTTCAATTGCTGCTGCTAAGTTTGGACGATTGCCTCCTTGGTTAAAATTCCTTTTCAACTTAGGACAGGTGTTCCGAAAGTGATCCGGGCTGTTACACTCATAGCATGTCTTTTGGATTTTCATCATATTGCGTTCTCTACACTGGTTTGTAAAATGACTAGACTGTCTGCAAATTGCACACACACAGCAGGGCGAAATCTTTTGATGATGAAAGTTACATTTCGTACATTTAGGATGCTGGCCTAAATACTCTCCCTGACCAGAATTAGTCGCCGCAAAGGTCCTTGCCCTTTTGTTGTCTGCTATCGCGCCCATCTGCTTGTTTGACTCACTTGTTCCCTTCCTTTTATCACTGTTCCTCAAGCTTCCATTTCTAACCATCTCATCTGTCAGAGTCCCTGCCCTCAATATTGCACTCTAAATTGTAGAAGGCTCAGTTGTTTTTACAGTCCCACGAATTTCTGGGACAAGGCCATATATGTACCTCTCGATCCTTTTGGACTCAGGGGTAACTAGGTGTGGAACTAGTCTGGCTAATTCATGGAATCGATCTGTATAGGCTGCATGTCCAGCCCCTATCATAGAGTGATGATAGAGTTCATCCTCCAGCTTCTGCATCTCATTATCCGGGCAGTATTCCTCCTTCAGTAATGCCTTAAAATCGTCCCATGTCATACCTACAGCTGCCGCTCTACCCCTAGCTTGAATCTGCGTATTCCACCATGTCAATGCCTTTCCTGATAGTAAGCACATGGAATACTTCACCATTTGATGTGCTGCACAGTTGCTAATGTCGATCACCGACTCCATCTTTTCAACCCATCGAGTATACACCAACGCGCCTCCTACACCATCGAAATCAATTGGCTTACATGATGTAAATTCCTTATACGTGCATCCGGTCCTAATGTTGTTGTTGCCATTACCATTCTGGCCTATACCATTGGTGTTGTTAATTCCGCTTTCGTGGTTGGCCAAGTTATTCATATGATCGCCAACTCGAGTGACAATAGTGGGGAGAAAGTTTTCAAGTTGTCGAGCGATGATGGCTTCAAAATCAGTATTTCCACCGTCGTTGTTATCATTGTTTTCAACGCCGTGACCACCTCCTCTACCTCCACGTCCACCAGTTCTTCCACCATCGTTACTTGGGTTACTAGTGTCATGAGCAGCTCCTCTACCTCCTCGTCCACCAGTCCTTCCACCCCTTGGTGTTGCGCCTCCTCGACCAGAGCTACGAGTCACTCTCTTTGGTGCCATGATTTCCTGAGAGGAAGGACATTTAGTGAACGTCAGAGATGAGGGAAAACCGTTGATTATCCAAAGTCTATACTTAACATCCTCGTATATAATATCGTGCTACCAGTTGTTTCCTAAGTTGTGCCAACACCGATCTACATCTGCATAGTCATATGTCCACGTGTGTCGTGAAGCACTTATAATTATGTTGGCCACCACAATTATAAATGTTTCCTTTCACAAGTGTACATATCACCAGGCACACATATCTCAGTGGTAGACGTTGCTTAAATGGGCATCTAGGGAATGTCACGCTTAGTACAAAGGAACAAAGGATTCTCCCTTAAGTGTTAAAGTCACCGGGAAGTCTAGTTTCTAACGGTTTCTACAAAGTATCTAATAGCGTAGGTCTAAAAATAAATTACCAGCAAGCGTATGTGTATGTAAAGTGCAAGGCAATAGGGAGGAGAGTCTACATGTATGTAGTTATAGTCTAGACTCTAAAACAACCTAGTTCTCTATAACCAAGGCTCTGGTACCAATCTGTAACACCCCCAAAATACCGCAGCGGAAGACTGTGTCATAGGGATGCTACTTCAGGGCACAAAGTACAAGATATAGAAAACGAACTCTAAACGAGACATTTTTTTGAAAAAGTTACCATTCGAATAGATAAAAGTCATAGTTTACAAAACAAAGATCCCAAAGTAGAATAATACATAAGTTTCTAAAGTGTATCGAATGGTAAACGATAAAAGTGAAAGTCTCCAAAAGCATGCCCTAAGACTCTCAGCTCCACATACCTGCTATCGCCTTTCTAACCTAAGATAAACATGCTTAAAGTGTCAACACAAAGGTTGGTGAGTTCATAGAGTTTGTTGAAAAAGAATGTAATGCATATGTATGTAGGTTTCCCAGCAAAGGCATCGTAAATCCACTCAGTTACAAGTCCCGCCATAAGAGACTTGTAACCTGTGTGTTCACAACCCACTGCTACAATATATAGTATGAGTAAAACATGTATAAGTTCATCAAAACAGTTTAGCAATTAGTAGTGAGTCTACACTTCATCTCCGAAGACCTCACTTAAGTATGTTGCTCACAAGGAAGGTAGTAGCATTGGTTCCACTTCATCTCCGAAACCCAATACATGTGTTATCCAAGGAGACTTTATGTTGCTCAGAAGGAAGGTAGTAGCATTGGTTATACTTCATCTCCGAAACCCAATGCATGTGTTATCCCAAAGAGACTTACAAGTTTAAGTATAACGCCATCAAGTATAATGAAATCAAGTATAATGTAATCAAGTATAATGTTATCAAGTATAAATGTTATGTGAATCTGTACAAGTAAGCAAGTAGTAGCATGTATCTCCCCCAAAGAGTTGATAGAACAATTAAAAGAGTAGGGGCTATGACTCACCTTAAGTGATGATACTTGAAATGAAATGAAGTGAACAACAATGATCGGTTAACTGCCGCAACCTAATATGAATGATGAACGATCTAATTTAGATCACCAAATGATGTTATGAATGTCCATGCTCATGTTCTTATACCACTCATCTCTTTGGAAAAACACTTGTGTTATCAAAATATATAATCCAAGAATTTGGAAAAATATTGCTATTAGAAAATATAATAAGCTAGTTGCAATATATATATACTTATATATATATCGTAAGTTTCCATGTTAGTGTTGAAATACTCGGGTTGTAATCCTTGAAATATCGCTTTCAAATGATGAAAATATACTTGTAATAACTAATACATCATTAGTTATAAAATTTGGTACTTGGTATTATTTCTAGCTTATAAAAGTACTACTTAGTTTTAGTGCCAATTTTTATTAAAAGCTGTCAAAATAAAAATGGGTTTAGCCGATATTCAAACGTGAATATCTTTGTCGTTATAAGTCCGTTTTACTTGTTCTTTATATCCACGGTTACGTCTTAGTATGTAGTAATATATTTTGGAAAGCTCGGCTCCTCCGGGTTACGTCTAAAGCCTCTTTTTGACCGACGAAAAACGTCCAACAGCAACTATTTTCCAGAAAATACTTTTCGTCAACAATCTTGCAAAAATCATAACTTCTTCGTTATAAACTCTTTTTAATCCGTTCTTTCGCCTACGGCTTCGTTTTTGAAAGTATTTTCTAAAAATTTTTCCAAAGTTTACTTTGTATTTATTGATTTTCCTGGATTTCACAAAATGGGACAGCATGTCTAAAACATGCTCCAAATCAAGTTTTCAAGGTTTATAACTAATTTCCAACATCACCAAACCTCTTGTAATCACCACATAGCTAGTCTAATCCTACCATACACCTTCTTAGGGTGCCATGGGCTCCTAACCAAGTTATTATAGCAAGGGAATTCATAAATAAGAAGTTAGGGTTTGTATGTTCCATTTTTGACAAAATAAATGGTGGTATAGCTAGTTGTACATGGTTTTTAGCATGGAACTCATGCAATACAAGTAAATATAAGATGATTCATGTAAAAATAAAGTTGATAACTTACTTGATAAAATGAGATGATTGAATGACTAGAAACCTTGGATTACTTGTGTATTTCTTGTTTGATTCTTGATTAGGCAAGTATAATGAACAACTTTGTAGCTTTAACTTTTCAAAAACCTTCACTTGTTCTTGGATTTTGGGTTGGGTCGTGGAGTGCAAGAGAGAAAGAGATGAGATAGTTTTCTTTCTTTCTAAAAAAAATGTATGTTATGATTTATGGTTTTTGGTTAAAGTATGTATTTAGAAGTTTATTAGTATAAAATGAATACATTAATGCATAGGGTTAAAAATTGTAAGTATTATCCTTGGGAGGACTTTAGGGGGCCGGTTATGGTGAGCCAAGGGGGGGGGGGGTTGGGGTACTTGTGATTTAATTAGAAATCTTATGTAGTTTAGGTGTTAGTTTGTGTCGTTTGTTAAAATCGGGTAACGGGTTTATTAGAAATAAATGTTCATGAAGTTAACCGGGACAAAATAAAGTCATAATAATGTTGAAAATATATTAAAAATATGTTGAGTACATTTACTGAGTGATCGGGTGATTATTGTTTAGTTTTCACGAAAACCGTCGTTATATTCATAAGCGTACGTTATAAATAAAATAAATTTCCAAAATACTGGGTAACTGAATGTTATAACTTTTATGATGTTAAAATGGATATAAAAATATGTCGGGACCATTGTGGGAATATTTAGATATATTCGTCGTGTATAAACCGGGTGTTAACGTTTTCTATAAATACTTATACGTAAAAACGTTAAATGTACTGAATATAATAATTTGAAAATCCTGAGAGTGGTATAACATGAAAATGCTGTTATGATGATATGCAGACTATCTCCAGTCCGTATGCAGTGTTAAGGACACTAATGAAATGAATTCGCACCTAAACCAATCCGGTTACGCGAATTTGAATACCCGTAAACTAAATTTACGATGAAATGAGTAATGCAAGTGAATGATGAAAACTTTTCCGGAAATGAATAGTGTTTAGTGAATAGTAAATTTCCCAAATGTTTCTCAGAATATCAAAATGACCTCGAAAATGATGAATAGTAAAACGATGAATAGTGTTTTGATGAATAGTGATTTATGAATAGTGTTTTTCCAAAGTTCTCGAAATGACCTGAAATGATGAGTTGTGACATAAGGTTATGTGTGCGGCTAAGTAATTTAGACCTAAACAAAAACATGCTATAAATTTTAAATTTTGATATATTAAGCACATTTTAAGCATATTTTGAAAAGTTTGGGACAAGTAAGCGTTCTAATTCTCCATCCCCTCACTTAAGTTAAACAACGTCCTCGTTGTTTGTGTTAAAAGTTAAAAAATGGAAAATAAAAGAATTAGAATGGAAAAACTCCCCTGAGATTTGCTCGGTTTGATCCTCCATTATGCGTTTATGAGCAAAATCTACTTTCTTGTGGATAAGAGGCGTTCAAGCTCCATGAATGATATCTCCACAGAAAGTACAGGAATCTATTATACCACCAAAACTTTAACACACCTGAGTTAAGAAGCTTACAACTTGTGTAACTCATTAGTAGTTAGTAAAAATTAAACTAAAAAGATAAAACTGTTAATCATCAGGTCAGTCGACACGCCGCATCCTATGGAAGAGGATGCCCTGTATCGAGCCTGGAATAAATATGAATCAGAAAATAAATGTGTCGCATCCTTAACCAGGGATGCGCCGCATTAAATGAACTGACAGAAAGTTTTAAGGTCTAAAAATAAAATACAAAAAAAATATAAAACGGATATGATCAGTACAGTTGATACGCCGCATCCTATGAGGGAGATGCGCCGCATCTTCTGCAGGTCTGACAGACTCGACAGAAAACAGAAAAATAAGATAGAAATCCGGGTTGTCTCCCGGTTAGCACTTATCTTTATTCCAGAGTTCAAGTTAGACTCACGTTCAGCTCCTATTTTATTCTTGTTACGTGCCACCCTTCGTCTATCATGCGAAAGATGTTCTCATAAAATTGTACCACATTTTCTTCTGATCGACTCAATCTAATATATTCCTTGGTCTTAATAGCAACATACTCTTCACATGGTCCCAAAGAGTATTTGATGACTTTGAGTTTTTCAGAGATCATTGTAGGCGGGTTATTATAAGCGATCCCAAGTAGTTGACACTTTCTCTTGATGAACTCTTACTCGCCTTTATCAAAAAATTTAGAATAATCATCCGTATTCAAATAGTCATCAAGTTCATACATTAATTCTTTTTCGGGTTATTAGACAAAGATGTTACTATAGTTTGCGTTTGTGTTGTCCTAAGGTAATAAAGTTTCAAAGTTGTCATCTAGGTTACTCAAGTTCACGGGTTTGTCAACTGGGTTACTAAAGTTTGAAAAATGTTACACTAAGGTTACTCCCAAGGTGGGCAACCGGTTGATAACCGGTATCTCAACCTGAAACATATTCTACCTCAAAGAAGTTACTAAAGTTTGAGAAAAAAGCTCATCTAAGTTACTAAAGTTTCAAAACTGTCATCTAAGTTAGTCCTCGTTGAGTTAAAATATTTGCATCGTTAGTCCTCATTGACTATTCTTACGGTTTTATCCTTTTTCGTCCGTTTCGTCCGTTTTTCTCATGTTTTCATAGGTTTTTATCAGTTTTCGTCCGTTTTTATACGTTTTCATCTATTTTCTCATGTTTTTATCCGTTTTTCTCACGTTTTCATATGTTTTTACCCCGTGTTCATACACCTTTATTCGTTTTCATCTATTATTACACGTTTCATCTATTTTTCTTATATTTTATCCATTTTGATCCATTTTTATACATATAATATGTATGAAAACGGATAAAAATCGTGATTTAATATCGATACGTCATTTTGGATTTAAAATTGATTAATCCATTTTCTTATATTTTATTGTTTTCATCTATTAAAATATTGTGAGTCTTGATGTAAAACATCATTTCGGACAACTTTCGTGTTTTACACTTTTGATGATTCAGACCAAAAAGGAGTCAAAATCGTGATTTAAAATCGATACAGAAACAGACAAAAATGTATAAAAGAAGACGAAAATGTATAAAATTAGATAAAAACAGATGAAAACATATGATAATCTATGAAAACGGACTACAACGGATAAAAATGTATGAAAATGTATAAAAGCGGATTAAAACGTATGAAAATATATAAAAACGGTCAAATTAACATAAATATAACTTGGATGACAAATATGACAAGTCGTAAGAAGTTGGGTAACCTGGATGACAAAAAATGCATGCCGCGTAGGATTTTCACCGGTAACCCTAGGTTACCCAAAACACAGTAACAAATTTAACCGGTCAAATTAAGTTGAGTAACCTGGATGACAACTTTGAAACTTTATAACCTTAGGACAACACAAACACAAACTTTAGTAACATCTTTGTCTAATAACCCTTCTTTTTGTGACTCATCGAGATTTCCTTGAATTTCCTCATGGGGATGATAATAATTTTCATATTTGATGGATTGATGATAATCTTGAATCTCGTCCCATTTTCTTTTTAGCTCCCATTGTAATCGTCGATCCAGCCTTGTATAATCATCAAATTCTTTATGCATCCATTCCCAGAAAGTAGTATTCGATGCTCCCCTTATTTTCTTTAAGTACTCGATTCTACCTTTTTCTTGTAAAGCTTCTGCCCAACGCGGGCAGTCTTCAACTTGATCGTACCAATTGTAGTCTTCGAAGTAAAGATCGTTACCAACTCGTTTCATTCCAATTATGCCTCCTCCATTGCAGGTTCCATCATTCTTCCACTCACATGTTGGCCATTCACTACTTCCGTCCTTGAAATGGATAGGTTCATAAGTATGATTGATTTCATCAATAGGTTCTTCTCAAATTCCGGATTCAAGCCAAGGCTTTTCATCAACCTAAGGGATTTAATTGTTCCATTCATAAAGCCATGCATTCTTGTGATCATCATCGGTTTTGAATCTAGGGAAATCCCTAGTGAGTGCATCAATGTTGATTTGAATAAGATAGTTAAATTCCCTGAATTGCTTACACCGAGGTGTCTCGTAGTTAAACACATCTATGTCGATACTAAACAATTCTTTGATGTTTTCTTAAATAGTAGAACCATCACATGATGATTCATAATCACTTTTAACTTCTTCATCATCTCCTCTCATCCAATAAACCTAAAGTGCATTCTTAGTTGCTCGATCCATGGTTTCATGGTTGTTAAACTTACTAGCTACCCAGTCAAAAAAATCTTTGTCATCAGGATCATAGTTAACCTCAAAGCTAGTACTGCACATCATCTTTTTTTTTTTAATTTCTTCAAACTCGCTGAATTGCTTCTTGAAATCTCGTGACAACCATGAGGTGATTATTCTTTTGACTTCAACTTTAGGGGCTAATTCAGGGTCACCAAATTTAAGCTCAAACCATTCTTCTAAAGAGATATCCATCGGCCTTATTAATTTTTTGTTGAATAGAATTTCTGCTTCTGCATACATCATCTCATCTTCCAGGTTGCTTTTGTCAAATCCATAGAATTGTTCTTTATAAGGCATGTAGGAAGGTTTCGTAATTTCAATATGTGTATTCCCCTGATTTCTGTTGCATAATGAAGTAGGGTTCTTGTATTCAATTTGAAACTTCCCATATTTTTCTTCGATAGTACAATCCTTTGGATTCGATGATGGGCCACAAGAGGAGCAATTCATCTTCAGTGTAGCTCATTAGTAAGTCATAAGTGAATAAATCATCCTCCACGCTGTTTAAACGTTTGAATTCCATAAACGTAGATTCAAGAGGAGTTTCCCAAGAAAATAAACTTCCAATGAGCACACGGATTTAACCAAAGCATCAATCGTAGGTAAGTTGCAGACAATAGCATCGTAGCTTTCATAAGAATCTGAAAGTAAGACTTCCTTCATAAATTCTAATCCTCTAGGGTTTTTTCATATAGCTAGGAACTTACTCAAGCTAACTTCATAGTCATCGCACTCATCATCATTTTCCAAAATACACAGCTTCTCAGTGCGAGACTTCTCATAATATCTATTCTCCTTATGTTCCATAGCAAGATACTCGTTCATAGTGATGTCTAATCCCTGTCATCATAGGTAAAATCGTCAGTAGGATTTGTACGCTGGAAGAAAAATTGATTGATTAGGAAACGAATATCAAAGATAAAAGTTGCTGATATCTGCAGACAATGCGCCGTATCCTGAAAAATGGATATGCCGTATCTAGTTAAGTTAAAATTAAATCAAACCTTTTTTCAGAAAATCAATACGCCGCTTTTAAATTAGAATGTGTTGTATCTGGTTAAATATCAAAAATCGTTATATTTATAAAAATTTAATGCGCCGCATAAGCAAAAACTAATGCGTCGTATTTTCGTTACGTTTCAAAATACAAGATTTTTGATTCAGTAAATGCGACGTATCGATAAAAATCGATGCGTCGCTTCTGTTTAATTAATTCAAAAACTGTTTTTAATTAAATATATAATACGCCGTATCTATGGAACCAAATGCGTTGTATGGCGTTTAGGGTTTTGAAAAATTTTCTGATTAAAAACAGAATACGCCGTATCTTGGGATAGATGCACCGTACTCGAATTATTAAACGCGTTGTATTTATAAAAAGTTAAAACGCAATCCGCCGTATCTGAGAAACAGATGCGCCGTATCATTTGTATCAGCACAATACAACGACAGCAGTTATGCACAAAAACCAAAAAAAGAAAACCAAAAGTTACACAAAAAATAAATAAATAAATATGCAAATTATACAATGAATGCAATCTAACTAATATACAACAAAGTTAGCGGTTAGAATCTAAAAACCTAAAAAGATAAAAATAATAATAATAATAATAATAATAATAATAATAATAATAATAATAATAATAATAATAATAATAATAATAATAATAATAATAATAATAACAAACTAATTAAAATTCTAATCAGATAAATCGATAATAACAATTTACTCCCCGGCAACGGCGCCAAAAACTTGATTGCGTATTTTGTCGTGTGTAGTTGCGGTTTAGCAGTATTAATGCCTATTCAAGTTTTAAATTTATATTTAGCCGACTTATCAATAACACACACACCTAACGAGCAGTGTACTCGGTCAGTATGAATATAATGGTATGTAGAGTGTCGATCACTAAGAGTGGAACGTATTATCTAGTTAACCTAATCAGAATTTTAATATCCTACGTTAGTTTTACAGTTTAATCTAACGAAAGGGGGTTCAGCCTGAGAGACTGGCACAGTTTGGTTTTATTAAATAGTAACTAAACTAATGAGCACGAATCAGCAAATAGCAACATGTACACAGATAGATAATAGAAGCAGAAGAAGGCCTGTCCTGATAGTTAAGCAGCTTGTCACTTGTTTTATTGCTAGTTTTATACGATGAGTATCGTAATATAATCTGTCTCGTTGGATTCTAAATTTAGGCGAGTAAACTCTTAATGATTACTTATGTTTATCATACCTTCTATACTCTAGTTAAGTAGGCGAGGAACAGGTATGGTAGTCCAGAAAGCTAAACTAAACACAGAGGTTATCAATGCACATATACAAATCACCAAAAACATCATCATATAAACTTTAATTGATGGTAAAGCAATTTTAAGGGGATCAGGTATGGTAGCCCAGAAAGCCCATCAATCCTGATGAATTAAAGCGTACTAATACAACAAAACTACTTAATGAATTAAATACATGCAGGACATTCTTATAGCTCTAATATCTTCATTTGGGATGTGTCTTGTGATGCTTCTTTGACTGAATTCATCTCCTTATTGTTTTGTTGCACACAAAATTCATAGATGTCTTGGGGTATTTATAGTTTCTATCTGTGAGCACGATGCGGCGCATCGAGCAAGTAGATGCGGTGCATTGACTTAACTTCGCGTAGGGTCCAAGATTATTCTGGAATATTCGTACACCGTCTTCAGATGCGGCGTATCTTGATCTTGTATGCGGCGCATGTCCTTCAGTATCTTGGATTATGTCTCGTGAGGTCTAGATAGTGATACGCCGTATCTCAGAAGTATAATGCGGCGTATCTGGAATAGAACAAGCTTGATCTTCTTCGTTGACCAAAGTTTCATATTTGGTGCATGATAGAATTACATGCGGCGCATTCTTCAAAGTTAGGCAATGGTCTTCGAATTCATCTAATTATGATATTGCGGCATATCTGTTGAGAAAGATATGGCGCATCTTCTTGATTTCTGTAGACTTTTGATATCTTGCTAGTTTTGCTCCATAATTCGTCCAAAATCGCCAAGTTTCACCAATTGCTTGTTTTTACCTGAGAATTACTAAAGTAAACATTAAAGTACCAATTCTCATATAAAATATAATAAAACAAGTCAAATAAATAGGATAAATGATGACAATAATATGTACTTATTTGATGTCATCACTTACTAAAAATATTTTCGACACTAACATTTAACTTATGAAACATGTAGCAAATGTATTATTACCTATGAAATAAAGTTTATGTATGAAAGACTTATATTATATTTATGTTTTGCTAAAAATAAAGTTAACATTTTGTCGTTAACAAAATTTAGCAAAGATTGTAAAATATAAATAACATTTTTAGGCGATATTTGTATTAACAATCTCCCCCTTTTTGTTGAGGACAAAACATAAATTTTATTTTGAAGCAACTAGATAATTATAGTATCAAGTCTTTTTAGAAATCTATATTAAGCTTTGTTTTATGCAAATTTTATTTATATATTAGACTTGTATGCTAAAATGATATGAAAAAGTTTGAGTATAATATATATTCTCCCTTTTTTCGAAACCAAAAGAAGAGATGCGTAGCGGAAATGTGATGCAAACCAAAGCTCCCCCTTGGACAATACTCCCCCTAAATGGAGTGCCAAGTAAGGATACATGGATTTTGATCCAACAAAAAAGAGTTAGTTATCGAAAAGGACAAGTATATAATGTCAACCAACACAAGTCATGAGGGGATAATCCATCGTATCACAATCACAAGTAAGAAAATCAACCAACAATGCATAATATAAAGAGAACACATTCCATTCCAAGTAAAATTTTGATTTTCACAAAAGAAATGCAAAAAATAACTAGAAAAATAAAATCCTGCATCAATAAAAGAAAGAACAAACATGGTCCTAATGAGATTTCTAAATTATTGGTTATTCTTAAGAAAGCTCTAAAGATGGGATGGGTGACTAAGAGCATTGAGACGCTCTAGGATGTATTGGAGCATGAAGTGGTTTTCATCTTGGACTTGGTGGAGTATGATTTTTGTACTTTCACTAATCTTGGCCGTTCTCTCACAATGAGAGCAATTGTAGCGAGGATTAGGAAGGATGGGATCATTGGTCGATGGTGGTGGTGGTGGAACGTTTGTTATTTGTTGGTGCTACAATGGATGAGAGCAAGGCGGATTGGAATTCCATTGCTTGATGAAGGTGTGTGTCCACCATGTTTTTGAAGGCATACAAGTTGTCGAGGTAATCATTGATCTCCTCGTGGGTGTTAGGAGGGTTGTTCCACAATGAAGCCTTGATTTCATCATACGAGGGAAAGAAAGACTCAAAGTGTTAGGATTGGGATTGAGATGTTGGTTGAGACTCTTGAGGTGGAGGTTGATCATAGTGTTGGAAGTTTGGTTCTCTATACAAAGGACCATGGATTTCTTTGTAGATTAGGAGAAACAACAATGGTTGTGGTTGTGATGATTCTTGTTGAGATGGTTGTTCTTGTTCAAATGGCTCGTTAGGCTTAAAGAAAGCCCGTGGTTTATTTGCCATTCGTTCAATGGAGCCAAACGAAGGCAATGGTGGTGGATTAGTTGATCTAGGTGGAAGATCATCTAAGTCTTGTAGAAAAGGATGAGGTGATGTTGGTGGAGTGCCAAAAAGTTCTATAGGCTCAAGCTTTGATGATTTTGGAGGTGATGGAGATTTTGATGGTTGAGTTAGAGTCGGTGGTGGTGTTGGATCAATAGGTGTTTTTGTTGGTGGTGGAGTGGATTTGACATTTTTTGGTCTTGGTGATGGTGTAGGAGTGGCAAGATTAAGGAAATTCTCATCCTTGATTGATGATGAGATGATGAGTGGTGATTCATCCGAAGATGATGAGCTAAGGTTGATTGTTGTGTTGAAGCAACATGGTTTGACACTTATTTGGGCGGTTTGCCTAATGGGTCGTGATGGTGGTGAAGAATTGTTTGACTTTGTCATTGTCAAAGGTGGTTATTTAGAAGCTAATGATCAGAGATGTTGATGGTGATGGTGTGATTTGGAAGTGTCCAAGATGGTCAAATTTATATAGTTGAAGAAATTTTGGAAGGAGTGTTTGGATTTGATGTTCTTCCATACAAAGATTGAGGTTCCTAATCATTTAGAAAGTTTAAAGAGGTTGTCAAATCATTGGAAGTCAATCCAATGAAAAATGGTTGAGTAAAAGGACCAAGATATGCACTAAATGCTATGTAGTCATATCAAATCTTTGTGATCAGAGGTACCACGGATTCCATGGAACCAAAATGAGGGTTCCTTGGTTTATGTAGAAGGGTTCCTTGAGTTAGTTATGAGTAAATTGAATTTTTGGTGGGAAGTGGCTTCCTATTGGTTCTAGTGACTAAAAATGATCCTAATGTGCTTAATAAAGTATAACAAATATGTTTCTAACTTAAAATGATGATTTAATATTGTAAAGGAGTTGAAATTTTGAAAAATGCAGAAAACTTCTTGAGAGACTGGTTGAACCAAACGATGACACGCGCGGAAACCTGATTTGGGTTTCGTGGAATCCGTTGGGCCTAATTTGGAGAACCAAATAATTGCACTGGCGGAACCCTATATTTGGTTCCGCTAGGCAAAAAATTGAGACAGTAAGCCTTTTTAACGGACCGAATGATTTTCAAATTTCATAATTTTTCCTAAAACATATGTAAATGTTAAAAACTAGTTTGGAAATGACAAAAAAAGCAGGTGGAAACATACGTACCGATAGAGTTTGAATTGTGGCTAGCGAATTTCACTATACTTGGTGAAAATAATGAAAATTTGGCAACTTCACAAAGTTGCTCACCTGCATATCCAATTAGTACAAGCATAGTCTGTAACAATTCACATTTTCAGGTTAACTACTTTTCCCGGAAAATTTTACTATTCACTTTTACTATTCATTTTTCCCGAAATTTTTCCCAAAATTTGATTTTTTGTTTCTTTGCCTCGAGTGATAAATCATTTCCATGGCAAATTAAAAGTTTGACATTCATCAGATCATTTTCGCGAAAGTTAATAAGGAATTACACGTTTTAGGGTAAAACGTCATTCAAAAATTTTACGCACAACGAAACTCGACCGCGTTAGTTTTCCCCGTATCAGAAAAATGTTTGACACACTCATGATTTATTTGAGAATAAATCATGACTGAGAAAAACATGACCAAATAAACCTCGGCCGTGAAAAACTGGAATTTTCATTTTTAAGCGTTTTTACTCAGCCGTAACCTTAGCCTATACCTGCACCGCGTTTCTAAGACGATTTGAGTTTTCACATTTTTGGAAAAAGTCAACATATTTTTCCCTCCTCCTTTGACCAAAAATCATTCCTTGATTTTATAAGTCATTCCTTGATTTTTAGGCTTACAGTTTTATGTCTAAAACACATTTAATACCAATCGACACTAGACTGAGCCCAGTCTAGACATTATAAGTCTTTTTGAATTATTTTTATCCTATTAGAAAAGTAACATTTTACTTTTCTCAATTTCACGCAATATTCGTACGTTTTACGTATTACGCGTTTTAGACCCGTGTTTCCAGTTTTAGCAGGGTTTTACCACCCCAATGGAACCTACCACTCATTTTATATTTTATTATGGAGTATTTGGACAAGTTTAATCATTCTTCCAAGTTTTATATTTTTAGGATACCCGATTTTAAGTTTCAGGACTTAACAACTTACCGTTAGCAATTACCGGGACCAAAACTCACTCCGTAACTTAGATAAGACCATGACTACTCATCTAGTCACCCTAGATCAGCCTTGGCCGACTTAGAGGGGGGGGGGATTCACCTATTATGTGTCTTGATCTCATGCCTTGTGCCCTAGGATCCATACATGTGTATAAGCTTCCTTTGTAAGCTTTGATTAGCTTCCTTTGTAAGCTTTGACTAAATCTTGCAACTAACCTCCTCATTGCACCTTCCTAGGCACCTTCCTAACCTCCTCATCTTCCTATAAATAGCAAGCTCATCAACTTCCTTTTTTATCACCAAAACCGAACACCCTATAATCCTTAGCACCATGATCCTTTGATCTTCAAACTACAAGTTACACTACAAAGTTAAAGGCCTAGTTATTCTCTACATGAAACTAGTGTTTATTTGGTGATTCCATGGTTGAATTAGGAGCTACACAAGGGTACTAGGGCTGAGCTAAGAAGGTTTTCAAAAGGATTATAGCAAGGGTTTGCAAGAGTTGTGGTGAAGGGTTTGCAAGCATAGGTTTAGTGTCCTAGTTCATACTTGACTTCCTTTCTTAATTGAAAGCCAAAAGTTGTAAGCAAAACCCTAAAATACTTCTTGTTAAATATCATAATCATTTTATTTACATATCATTCATGCTATATTATGTCTTGTGATCATGTCCATGATGTATAAAAATGAGTAAAACAAGTTATTGTATATGATTGTTAAGTTAAGTTATTTAAACAAGTAAAATAGTGACTTTATTGGTGAAATTTGATCAAAATGGTAAAATTATGATATTGGATCATTACATATTGTAGTATAGGACTTAACAAGGAAACCATAGCAATTTGAACCACCTAAAACGAGTACCCGAGTCAAAAGTTATGACCATTTGAAGTTACCAAAACTTTGCGGCAAAACTGCCTAAATAGTTTCTGTGACAGAACATAAAACACGCAAAAAGAGGCCTTTCTGGTCCGTTTCATGAAAAAGTTAAAGAACAAAAGTTGTCCGGAATCACGTTTTCTTCAAAAACTCAGGAGCACGCCTTTAGAAAACCAATAACGAATGAGATTTTTCTCAGTTTATTAACAACTATTTTACATATATATGTCACTATATAATGGTTATGGTTTATAAAGACCAAAGAGGTCTTATGACCTAGATTCACGACCACAACCATGGCTAGAGCCAAGGTTGAGTCTCAAGACCATGGAACAATGACCAAAGGTCATGGAAAGGCCATGACTAAATGACCATATAAACTTACTTAGGCGAAAACATGAGCTAAAGAGTTGGCGATAACTTGAACATACAATTTGGATCTACTTCATCCAAAAGAACCCTGAGATATTACAAGGAATTGTCATACAAGTTATAAGAAACTTACCCTAATAACAATCTTCTTGTAAAGATAAACTTTCCTAAGTTTATTCAAATATTGGACATGTAACTTTTCGGATCAAAACTTATATATATATATATATATATATATATATATATATATATATATATATATATATATATATATATATATATATTATTAACTACTACAATAGTAGGGAGCCTCATGTGAGGAGTTCATTATGTAAGCCGTCGAGATGAGTTGTGGATTTACGAATTAAAGTGTCCTGGCTCCTCGAACGTTTACTAACATGACTTCTAAATTATGTCGGCCCGAACGGTAGTAAACGATATATAAACTATACATGTTTCATGAATCATTTCTTTTCAAAGACTTACACTATACATCGTACCACATCATGGACTAAATGCAAGAGATATATATATATATATATATATATATATATATATATATATATATATATATATATATATATATATAGGCAATTCTTCATATTCTTTACTCCAATCCTAAGTCGCAACATTCTATTATAGGTTGCTCGTAGAAACCTTCGCGATTCGACCATCACATTCACTACTTACGACATAACTTAAGGTGAGTTCGTAGCCCCACTTTCTATTGTTTAACTATTTTACAAACCCATGGGGGGGATACATGCTATTATTTTTCTACTCGAACACAATGCTTTCTACTGTATGCTACACGACTATGTTTTATTGTCACTAAGTAACGATTGCCATGTTCGAAGTCCCTATATCATGAACCATTAGTCACTAGCTATAGTGAGCGCGAATATTGTGAATAGATCTATTGTTATTGACGAATCCCATTTGTGTTGAACAACTACGAGTTCAAACAAATGCACTATATTTGAGATTTAGAGGTATAATGGCAATATTACCTTGGTAGGGCTTCTACAATGCCAATTTTTGGTTCGATGTTAATGTGTTGGTTGCATGAGCTTAGTGCAATAATAACGACTTTTATTTTCTAACTATGAGTGTGTGTCTATAGCTCACACTACGATTATTGTGTTCAACGATTTAACTACAAACTCTACGAATTCCACTCAACCTTTGTGTTGACTGTTTTAAGCATGTACTTCAGGTTCATGATGATCAAGGATCGCACGGAAGGGCACGGATGTTCAAGTGGGCTATAAATTTTATTATCATTTAAAAACTAATCTAATGTGATTTGTAAACTTGGAACCATCTGGGACCTCATTTTGTAATCTCTGATATTTATTTTGAATGATAAATCTTTTAAAACGACTCAATTAGAGTTCGTTTTCTATTATTGTGACTATTGTGCCGTCGAGTAACACCCAGTTTGAATTCCGCTGCATCCATGAATTGGGGGTGTTAGAGATTGGTACCAGAGCCATGGTTATAGAGAAACGGGTCTAATTGAGACCTAAACTATAACCACAATTACAAGCAAAAACATTTTATAGCCTTCCGCTCTTCGTGCCTTCCATCCTCCAGACGATTATGGACTTACTATGCATGTTATTCTACATAAACATATTAGTATATTGCTATATATATGCTTGCCATATTTTGAGCACTCCCCATAAACGTTAGAATTATTTTAACATTGTAATTCTTCTCATAGAAATCATGTGCGTACCCACTTCTCCCGATTATGTGCCCACTCTACCTAATAACTTCCAAGTCTTACCACCCTCACCCGATTTCGGATTTGACTTCGTAAATGCCTTCGCTTCTGATGACGAAGAAGAACCTTTCGAAGATTCAACCGACGAAGAAGAGGAGGAACCAATGCCAACTAATTTTGCATCGAATACTTCTAATTATTTTGAACAAAATTGGGTTGAGGCAGACTCCTAGGAGGATAATGAGTATGAATATGTACTAGCACCATTACCACCACCACTATCACTTCCCTTTGATATCCCTACATGTGATGAATTGGATCACTCATTATGGATCGTATCTCGACCACCATTGATCCAACAAGAAAGTCAGCATGGAAACTACAGCCTCTCAAACTTCATCGACTCGTACCTCTATGACACACTAAACCAAGAAGTTGCCGATCAATCAGAGCTGCTCGGACCTTCTAACCCGCAATAGACTAGTGTGATGATACTAGTTATCTTTTGTACTACTAAACTAAATAGACTCAGTTAGTAAACTCTGTAGAATCCATATAATAGCTAGCAGTAGTTGTAAAACGTTGTAATTACTAAACTGAAAGTATCAGTTAGTAGATTGTGAAGAAACTTGTAATAAGTTTCAATCTTGTAATCAATCAACGTTTTATGAATAAAACTCTTGCTTTATGCTATCATGTGTTATGATTCAAACCTCCAACGTAATTATTCTATCATTTCCCATCAAAAATCCTGCTTATTTCACAACTCTCTACTCACGACGTATCTTTTATATAATAGAATCATGGCGCCAACGAAGAAAACACAACACCATTATCAAAAACCCTCTTATCATATCTCCCATGTCTTCTTTACCCAGCTTCATCTCAAACCACTAAAACTCATCAAACCAAAATGAAGAACACAAGCCTCGTTCATCTTTTCACCATCATTATCTTCACAACCGTTGCAACCACAAGCTCATTGACAGATCTTGATGCACTTTTAAAGCTCAAATCATCCTTAGTTACACCACAAGCACCCTCATCAGCTTTACAAGATTGAATACCATCTAAAAACTTCTAAGAAACACAATACTACGTAACTAAACCGAACATCACATTATCGGTCCTTAATTATACATAGCCTAGCTACCTATGTCTAATTAGGGAGGGATCATGTTATACTGGGAGCAGTCACCTGTATGTTTTCTTAGAAACAAACTTCTCATAAGTAACCTCATCCTATGCCATACACTGAAACGACAAATCAAACTACATCACTCTAGTCCTCATAAGTAACCACACCTCTTCATCGACACCACTCCAACGTATAACACACATAGAACTTTGGGACGAAGTTCCCCGTAAGGGGTAGAGACTGTAACAATTCACATTTTCAGGTTAATTACTATTCCCGGAAAATTTTACTATTCACTTTTACTATTCATTTTTCCCGAAATTTGATTTTTTGTTTCTTGGCCTCGAGTGATAAATCATTTTCATGGCAAATTAAAAGTTTGACATTCATCAGATCATTTTCACGAAAGTTAATAAGGAATTACACGTTTTAGGGTAAAACGTCATTCAAAAATTTTACGCAGAACGAAACTCGACCGCGTTAATTTTCCCCGTATCAGAAAAATGTTTGACACACTCATGATTTATTTGAGAATAAATCATGACTGAGAAAAACATGACCAAATAAACCTCGGCCGTGAAAAACTGGAATTTTCATTTTTAAGCGTTTTTACTCAGCCGTAACCTTAGCCTATACCTGCACTGCGTTTCTAAGACGATTTGAGTTTTCACATTTTTGGAAAAAGTCAACATATTTTTCCCTCCTCCTTTGACCAAAAATCATTCCTTGATTTTATAAGTCATTCCTTGATTTTTAGGCTTACGGTTTTATGTCTAAAAGACATTTAATACCAATCGACACTAGACTGAGCCCAGTCTAGACATTATAAGTCTTTTTAAATCATTTTTATCCTATTAGAAAAGTAACATTTTACTTTTCTCAATTTCACGCAATATTCGTACGTTTTACGTATTACGCGTTTTAGACCCGTGTTTCCAGTTTTAGCAGGGTTTTACCACCTCAATGGAACCTACCACTCATTTTATATTTTATTATGGAGTATTTGGACAAGTTTAATCATTCTTCCAAGTTTCGTATTTTTAGGATACCCGATTTTAAGTTTCAGGACTTAATGACTTACCGTTAGCAATTACCGGGACCAAAACTCACTCCGTAACTTAGATAAGACCATGACTACTCATCTAGTCACCCTAGATCAGCCTTGGCCGACTTAGAGGGGGGGGATTCACCTATTATGTGTCTTGATCTCATGCCTTGTGCCTTAGGATCCATACATGTGTATAAGCTTCCTTTGTAAGCTTTGACTAGCTTCCTTTGTAAGCTTTGACTAAATCTTGCAACTAACCTCCTCATTGCACCTTCCTAACCTCCTCATCTTCCTATAAATAGCAAGCTCATCCTCTTCCTTTTTCATCACCAAAACCGAACACCCTATAATCCCTAGCACCATGATCCTTTGATCTTCAAACTACAAGTTACACTATAAAGTTAAAGGCCTAGTTATTCTCTACATGAAACTAGTGTTTATTTGGTGATTCCATGGTTGAATTAGGAGCTACACAAGGGTACTAGGGCTGAGCTAAGAAGGTTTTCAAAAGGATTATAGCAAGGGTTTGCAAGAGTTGTGGTGAAGGGTTTGCAAGCATAGGTTTAGTGTCCTAGTTCATACTTGACTTCCTTTCTTAATTGAAAGCCAAAAGTTGTAAGCAAAACTCTAAAATACTTCTTGTTAAATATCATAATCATGTTATTTACATATCATTCATGCTATATTATGTCTTGTGATCATGTCCATGATGTATAAAAATGAGTAAAACAAGTTATTGTATATGATTGTTAAGTTAAGTTATTTAAACAAGTAAAATAGTGACTTTATTGGTGAAATATGATCAACATGGTAAAATTATGATATTGGATCATTAGATATTGTAGTAGAGGACTTAAAAAGGAAACCATAGCAATTTGAACCACCTAAAACGAGTACCCGAGTCAAACGTTATGACCATTTGAAGTTACCAAACCTTTGCGGCAAAACTGCCAAAATAGTTTCTGTGACTGAACATAAAACACGCAAAAAGAGGCCTTTCTGGTCCGTTTCATGAAAAAGTTAAGGCACGAAAGTTGTCCGGAATCACGTTTTCTTCAAAAACTCAGGAGCACGTCTTCAGAAAACCAATAACGAATGAGATTTTTCTCAGTTTATTAACAGCTATTTTACATATATATATGTCACTATATAATGGTTATGGTTTATAAAGACCAAAGAGGTCTTATGACCTAGATTCACGACCAAAACCATGGCTAGAGCCAAGGTTGAGTCTCAAGACCATGGAACAATGACCAAAGGTCATGGCAAGGCCATGACTAAATGACCATATAAACTTACTTAGGCGAAAACATGAGCTAAAGAGTTGGCGATAACTTGAACATACAATTTGGATCTACTTCATCTAAAAGAACCATGAGATATTACAAGGAATTGTCATACAAGTTATAAGAAACTTACCCTAATAACTGTAGGACCGTAGAACAACCTAAATCACTATTGAATCAAGCTTAAACCTAGAGAGAGAAAGTAAGTAGAGAGAGAGAGAGTGAGTGGGAACTCTAGTGTGTGAAATAATAACCTTGTTAAGACTAAGAGAACCACTAAGAGAACCAACCTCTCAAATGAGGTTTACAAGAGTATTTATACTCAAAGTCTAGGGATTCACATATCTTTGACCTTATTACATAACTAGCCCTTAGACTTTATAAAATCATGAAAACTACACATAAACTTCATCATAATGATATTCTAAAGCAACCTATAACAATACATTAATGACCGACACTTTTTATAAATAAAAATACGATTCTAACAATCTCCCCCTAAGTGTTGGTCATTGAGGTTGCGCGACGTCATCATCTTTGTCTTTAAACTTTATCATTCATAGCTCTTGACGTCTTTAAGAATCACTAGATGAATCATAGTTCCAGTTCATCATGTTTCGTTGTTGTTGAAGTGATCCGATGATGTCATCTGCCTTTCGTCACTTCTGTGTTTGTGGTTGTTTTCTGCCATTCCAACATGCTCATACGTCTTAAGTCTTTGTGATACAAGCATTTGTTGTTTCCGTTCTTTCACTTTGATCTTTGTCACTTTACTTTGTAGATTCTTCTTTTTGGCGTAGAATCTTTCTTTGGCTGTTGCTATCCTTTGATCTTTGTGATGCATGTATGAGCATGTGGAATCTTTCTCAATGGAGATGATGTATTGCTGCAGGTAAACAGTTAGCAATAAACAACCGGTACTTACAGATAAGGAATTAGAGATCGTCAACAGCATAGTGTGAAGACTCCTTCTAACCCTTACCATGGCCGTTCCTATATCAGATACTCCCGAAAGAGCTTACGAGACCTACTAAGTAGCTCAATGACTGGGTGAGTCGCTGGGGATCACTCCGCGACTGTAGACCGTTTGAAACCACCGCGAACACTAAGCGTAACCCATAAAGAATTACCGAAGTGACCTGCTGTTAGGGCTGCTTGATGTTGACCCTGGCAGGAATTTCCGTTCAATCATTGAGAATATACATAAGTAATTCTCTCATAAACGTTCTCGGCAGATTGCTAAGATCTGCGAAGGACTCTTAGGTTTACATCTGGTGTCCTTAATGATGAACAACCATTGTAGAGATATCATGTGTTCCTATGAGATCTTTTGATGAATCTCGGGGCTCTAGACTCGATAAGTGCACCTTTGGTTTCCTATGCGGAGATTAGGGAGAGGTCTCCAGCTTCAATATCAATCATCTCTAAGAGACAGATTGGTAGATTACACCGGTTCCCCATGAGAATGAAACAAGCTCTTTTAAGAGAACTTGAGTGGCTAGAAGGTTTAGTGCAGTGCGTCACTGGGTCCATGACGTCTTTATCTTCAATACCGGTGTCACCTTAGTAACAACCAGTAGCATATGAATTGAACCCGGTGTCTGCCCTAAGGTTGAACATATGGAGGGCTATTTCTTTTCACCCTTTTTCATAACTTTTCTTTTTAATTCTTCAACCCCTTCTTTCTCCTTTCTCATTTTCTCCTTTTTTTTTTAATCATACCTAAGGACTTCTAATTCTAATCTATTGGAATTGTCCTTGGGTAGATCCCTCCGGCTCTGGCGGATCATAGGACGGTTTTCCCTAACCTTAGTCACCTTATAACTCCATGAATCCTATAATTGCCATGAAACCTTTGATTGAAAATCTCTCAAAGTGTTTATGAATATAAACACATTTTTGTTGACACTTTGAGAGTTTTTGTTACTTTTGAAGGACTCCCCCTTCACATGTGCTCATGAATTTTTTAAGAAATTTGCACATGCGTGAGGAGTTTGCACTTTTTGAATTGATCCACTTTCAGTAAACATGACCGATTCGAGACACGCTTACATCACTAGTTAGACTAGCTTGAAGTTATTACCCGTCCTGGTCAAGTCCAAAGAAAGTCTCTCGATACGGTACATTCTACTCAGACAAGTCCTATTCGAGACACGCTTACATCACTAGTTAGACTAGCTTGAAATTATTACCCGTCCAGGACAAGTCTTTTTGATTACTGACATTTTAAGCTTCGTCAATTCATTGGTACATTCTGAGTCTAGCTCTTTTGAGATTCAGTCACAAGCTTTAAACATCTTTGATCACATTTTAATCATGTCTTCTCCCCCTCAAAAATAGCATATCGTGATATTTTTTATATCAACTGATTAAGAAAAAGCTTTTTGGAGAGATAGATAGATTTTATTTTGCATGAATTCGGAACATTTTGTTTTTGTACTCCCCCTTAATGATAGCACATTTTAAAATCAATTAAGGGTTTTGAGGGAGTTATCTTGAGCACTAATTTTGAGAGATTATAAGAAATCTTTTGAACAATCTTTAAAAAGTGCTTCAAGAAATATGTTTGAAAACGAGTTTATGTTTGAAATCCTTTTCGTTTGTTTAGACTCGAACTTTTTGAAAAAGATTTCGTCCTTGAAAATATGAGTCCTTGATTTGAAAATAATCAGAAGTCATCGTTTAAGCCCGGGTTTCGTACTGAAGTATACGAAAGCCATTGTGAAGAAAGTTTTGAGAAACGACATGTTTTTAGAAAAACATATAAAGAACTCCCGTTCAAGCATCTGTACATGTCTGTATCATTGTTGAATGACATTTCTAGAAACGTACAGAATATTGATTTATACGAGAGACATGTCGTGAGAAGAATATTTTTGGATTTTTTGATTTTATATTGTTTTTGTATTGTTTGAAATTTTATATTTTTGTATTTTTTTTTTGTAGGTTTTTCAAATTTTGTATTTTGTTTTTTTCAAAAATATTTACAGCGAAGCGATTTTGAAAACATTTTTCAAGAAGATTCGAGAAGACGTTCTAGCTCCTCAGGAGTTAGGCTTCGCATGCCAATTCGTCGAACTAAATAGTCAAACCGTTCTTTTGGAAGGGCTTTAGTAAATAGATCGGTGAGTTGGTAATCAGTCTTAACGAAAAATAATTCAACAGTACCCTCTTCCACGTGTTCTTTGATGAAATGGTAGCGAACTTTGATATGCTTCATCTTAGAGTGATGTACGGGATTGCACGAGATGGCTATGGCACTTTTTGAGTCACAATACATAGGTATTTTGTCAAAAGTAAAGCCATAATCTGTGAGCTGTGTCCTCATCCAAAGAACTTGGGCACAACACGTAGATAGAGACACATACTCGGCTTCAGTGGTTGATAGCGCAGTACAATCCTGTTTTTTTGACGACCAACTTACTAGCTTTTCACCCAAAAATTGTGCTCCACCTGATGTACTTTTTGCTGTAACTAGATCTCCTGCATGGTCGGCATCTGAAAAGGCTGTTAGATTAAACCCCGAATCCTTTGGATACCAAAGTCCCATGTTAATGGTTCTTCGTAGGTACCGAAAGATCCTTTTAACCTCTTTGAGGTGAAGTTCGGTAGGCTTTGCCTGAAACCGTGCTAACAAACAAATAGCAAATTGAATATCAGGTCGACTAGCAGTTAAGTACATGAGAGAACCGATCATGCTCCGATATTTCTTCGGATCGATGGGTTTCCCAAACAAATCAGCATCAATTTTTGGTGAAGTGACCATTGGAGTACCAACAGAATCACAATTTTCCATTCCATGTTTTTTCAAAATCTCTATTGTATATTTAGCTTGATTGATAAAAATACCACGAGGGGATTGATGTATTTGTAAACCAAGAAAGAATTTTAGTTCCCCCATCATGGACATTTCAAATTTGCTTTTCATGAGATTTTCAAAATGTTTTGAATGGTTAGGATTGGTTGATCCAAAAATTATGTCGTCCACGTAAATTTGAACGATCAAAATATCATCTTTGAATTTTTTGATAAACAAGGTGTCATCAGCCGTTCCTTTGGTGAAATTGTTTTTGAGCAAGAAAGATGATAGTTCGTCATACCACGCTCTTGGGGCTTGTTTTAAACCATAGATGGCTTTCTTAAGCTTGTAGACGTAGTCTGGATGATCTTTGTCGATGAATCCCTCTGGCTGACTCACATACACTTCTTCTTTCGGAGTTCCATTCAAGAAAGCTGTCTTAATGTCCATCTGATAGACGGTGATGTTTTTGTGAGCTGCATAGGCTAAGAAAATCCGAACTGCTTCAAGTCTAGCTACAGGCGCGAATGATTCTTCGAAATCTATCCCTTCTTCTTGTGGATATCCTTTAGCCACGAGACGAGCTTTGTTACGAATTACAGTCATTTCCTCATCCAGTTTGTTCTTCCATAACCACTTGAGATCAAGAACGCGTTTATCAAGTGGTCGTTCAACAAGTTCCCAACTATCATGTAACAGGTATTGAAGAAGTTCCTCCTGCATCGCTTCAATCCAAGGGTTTTCTGCCATTGCTTCCCGAATGTTCTTTGGTTCTTTGAGGCTTATTGAGCAAATGTAAATGCACAATTCGAGATCTGTGGCAAGTTGTCTCCTCGTCTGAACTGGCTTTGAAGGTTCACCAATAAATTGTTCTATTGGATGGTCTTTTGTCCATTGAAACATAGAAGGGTACCTTGGGTTTAACGTATGTGTGTTAGACGGTTCTTGTAACCTTGAAGAAGATTCAGAAGAGCCTGTTGCAAACGGGTTTTCAAATACTTCCTCTCCTTCTTCTAACGCAACATCGTTTAAATTATTTGTTGGTTCTTCTTGAAAATTTGTGTTTTGATTTTGCTCATCAATTCTTGGTAGTTCAGTTTCAAGTACTGGAGTGGCTTGAGTAGATGTAGATGATGTTGAGGTAGTTGGTGCTTCAGCTTCGATTGTTGTAGATGCATCCAGTGGTGGTGGTGGTTGATTTTGAGCGGGTGCGGCGGAATGTTGTTGAGATGCATTTGTCGAAGTTCCACCATAATATTCATCAAACATTAACTCGAAGAAATTTTCCAGTTCTTGTTCTGAAGGTTTGTCCGTATTTGTTGAATGAGCTCCATTAGGCACGAGTCCTGAACTGATGTGTCCAGAAGTCTGACTGTTTGGTGCGGGTCCTAATCTGGTTTGATTAGAAGCCATTGGATTAAGCGCGGGTTCTAGAGCGTATCTCTCAGAAGCCATTTGTGAAATCTCGTCAAACTTCACATTCATCGTCTTCATTATCCTTTTAGTTCTTCGATTATACACCCTGAATGCCCTCGAGTTTTCTGAATATCCAATGAAGATTCCAATATCAATACCACAATTGTTTAATAACGAAGCCTCCATTATGATTCACATCTGGAGTTGCTGAAGGAGTATTGCTACTACTTGGCGTGTCCAGGTATGTATCATAAGTGGGTGCTAGTTCTCAGAATGCTGTTCCTCATGAGGAGACATATCAAATATATCATTATTATGACATGTGTTGAAGTTTGATACCTCAGATGGTGCACTGGTGTCATAAACAGGAAGTGTGTCAGAATCCGTGTCATACTTAGCTTCCTGAAGATTCGCCATGAATATGCAGTTCGCATCGATATCCTCTCTATCTTCCATTTCATCCATAAGAGCCATAAAATCATGTTCCTCTGCATTCAACTGAAACCCTGCCTTTTCTTTTTGTGCCAACAGTACTGCTTTCTGCAAATACTCTAGATCTTTCTTGTTCGGCTTAGTAGGACAGTTCCTTGCCATATGCCCTACTCCTTGGCAGTTGAAACACTTTACCGGATTGCCCTGATTCACACTTCCCATATTCCCAACAACTGGAGCTGCAACATTCCGATTCGGATTACCCATTGCCTGATTACCAACATTCTGAGCCCTCTGATTTCCAACATACTGACCCATCTGATTCCCTGCATACTGACCATATTGATTCCCTGCATACTGACCTGCATTCTGCATATTCTGATTACCCATGTTAATTCCAGTAGCATATCCTTGCTGATTCCCATAAACTTCAACCATTTGGCCTCCGTTGCCCATATTGAAACTCGGCTGAGCGATCTGCCTGTTGCGAGTATTCGATGAAATCCTTTGGTTGTTGTTTGTTGGTGTAGAATAGCGTCCTTGGAATGCTTTTGTCAGAAAAGCAAACGCTTGTGTCAAGGCTGCAGTAGCTTCATCATTGTCAGTGAATTCTGGTTCTTGGAAATGTGGGTATTGCTATTGTGGAATAACATGTTGTTGCTGTGGGTAGAATTGTTGTTGGTAGACCGGTGTTGGTTGTTGAATGTAGGATGGTTGCAAGTAGTTGTGAGTGGAAGATGATGATGGTTGTTGTTGTGTGTTCACTGGTATAGGTGTTGGTGTATCAGCCATTAATGCTAGAGGATCATGCTTTTTAGCTAGTAATTCAGCTCTTACTTCATTAGCTTCATCTTGATTTTGCTTCAAGAAGTCATACACTTGATCATAAGTCACTTCATGCAAATTCTTTGTCTGATAAACAATAGTGACATATCTTCCCCATTCTGGTTGTAACTCATTCAAAAAAATGGTGTTGTTAGCAATATTTGTCTGACTGAGGTTGTGTCTTGATAAATCATTCATGATCTTACAGAATCTGTGGTAGTACGTCTCTATGGATTCACCAGGAATTGAAGTAAACTTGCGAAGTTCCTTAAGCAGTTGTGTTTCCATTTCCTGTTTCCCGATGTCTGTCCCATACATTAACCTCTTGACTCTTTCCCAAACTGCATGAGCACTTACTTCACTGTCAACAGTAGCATAGATGGTTTCAGGTAAACCAAGAACGACGAAATGAAATGCCTGATCATCAGCTTCAATCTGTTTTCTGTCTTCCACAGTGTATTCAGTCTCATTCTGTTCTCTGTAGTATGGTTGTACTGGGGGGTACCATTTGGATCACCAGGGTCTAGTACTTGTGATGGTTTGAAGGGTCCATCCACAATGGATTTGATGAGAAGACTTCCATATGTTTTGCTCTTAAGATAGAGCATCATACGACTAGCCCACTGTGAGTATCCACCCTTTGACAGCATGGGAGGTCGGTTTTCGGCACCGGCAGCAAGAATATCTTGTTGTGTTGCCATGGATTGACTTCTAAGTGAAAAGTTGTTCTTAGGATCTTTTGAAAGATAACAAAGGTTGTTGTTGTAGATTAGATGTTTTGGTGAAGTTGAAAAGCGTTCTCGGTTGATATTTTGTGATTTCAAAATTTCCCTCCAAAAAAATGAATACGAAAATTTTCTTTCTCAAAGTTTGAAAATCACAAAGAAATACAATTCTAAGGTTACCAAAAAAATTTGAGTTTCGAAAAATTTTTCGTCAAATTTTACCAAAAAATTTTGAATTTTGGCCTAAAAATTTGAATTTCGGGCCAAAATTTTCAACCTTATACCAAAATTTGAATCTCGCGTAAAAATTGAACGTTAAGTCTCGTGTAAAAAATAAATTTTACTCAACTTTTCCCGCCAAAATACTCGATAGGATTGGTTTGTGGCAAACTCGGTAAGTTCTGATTTTGGCTAACTCGATAAGTATTGTGATTCAGTCAAACTCGGTAAGATTGTGATTCAGTCAAACTTGGTAATGCATCAATTGTCTAACTCGGTAATACCTGATGGTTGTCAAACTCGGTATGTATTAAGAACTTTCAAACTCAGTATGTATTAAGAACTTTCAAACTCGGTATGTTATCAAAATTTGAGCAGAGTTTCCCCTTGAAATGAGCCACAAGAAACCTTACTCGATGTACGATAAGGTAATAGGCTAACTCGCCAAACTTAATTCCAAACTCGATAAGTTTTAAATCCTAACTCGACAAAAATTATTCTAACTCGCTAACTTGAGACCTAACTCGAATTTTTTTTCTCCTAACTTGATAAAATACATATGAACAGTAACGAGATTCTTAGAAAACCGATTTTTCACCCACAAAACGATCTAAAACAACCTAAAATTATCCCTAGGCGATTGATACCACTTGTAGGACCGTAGAACAACCTAAATCACTATTGAATCAAGCTTAAACCTAGAGAAAGAAAGTAAGTAGAGAGAGAGAGAGTGAGTGGGAACTCTAGTGTGTGAAATAATAACCTTGTTAAGACTAAGAGAACCACTAAGAGAACCAACCTCTCAAATGAGGTTTACAAGAGTATTTATACTCAAAGTCTAGGGCTTCACATATCTTTGACCTTATTACATAACTAGCCCTTAGACTTTATAAAATCATGAAAACTACACATAAACTTCATCATAATGATATTCTAAAGCAACCTATAACAATACATTAATGACCGACACTTTTTATAAATAAAAATACGATTCTAACAATAACAATCTTCATGTAAAGATAAACTTTCCTAAGTTTATTCAAATATTGGACATGTAACTTTTCGGATCAAAACTTTTATATATATATATATATATATATATATATATATATATATATATATATATATATATATATATATATATATATATATATATATATATATATATATATATATATATTATCAACTACTACAATAGTAGGGAGCCTCATGTGAGGAGTTCATTATGTAAGCCGTCGAGATGAGTTGTGGATTTATGAATTAAAGTGTCCTGGCACCTCGAACGTTTACTAACATGACTTTTGCATATCCCTCTAAACTTATGAGCACAAAACATATACTGTTATGAATCGATTGTAAACTACAACCCAAAACACATCATCCCAACATCTTAGTAATTAAGCATGATACAAATGAGATTCCAAATCTACTTGATAAGAAAGTCGTCACCAGCAGATACTAGAAATAGCAAAACAAAAGTAGAATTTAAAATATATATATATATATATATATATATATATATATATATATATATATATATATATATATATAGGCAATTCTTCATATTCTGTACTCCAATCCTAAGTCGCAACATTCTATTATAGGTTGCTCGTAGAAACCTTCGCGATTCGACCATCACATTCACTACTTACGACATAACTTAAGGTGAGTTCGTAGCCCCACTTTCTATTGTTTAACTATTTTACAAACCCATGGGGGGGATACATGCTATTATTTTTCTACTCGAACACAATGCTTTCTACTGTATGCTACCCGACTATGTTTTATTGTCACTAAGTAACGTTGCCATGTTCGAAGTCCCTATATCATGAACCATTAGTCACTAGCTATAGTGAGCGCGAATATTGTGAATAGATCTATTGGGATTGACGAATCCCATTTGTGTTGAACAACTACGAGTTCAAGCAAATGCACTATATTTGAGATTTAGAGGTATAATGGCAATATTACCTTGGTAGGGCTTCTACAATGCCAATTTTTGGTTCGATGTTAATGCGTTGGTTGCATGAGCTTAGTGCAATAATAACAACTTTTGTTTTCTAACTATGAGTGTGAGTCTATAGCTCACACTACGATTATTGTGTTCAACGATTTAACTACAAACTCTACGAATTCCACTCAACCTTTGTATTGACTGTTTTAAGCATGTATTTTAGGTTCATGATGATCAAGGATCGCACGGAAGGGCACGGATGTTCAAGAGGGCTATAAATTTTATTATCATTCAAAAACTAATCTAATGTGATTTGTAAACTTGGAACCATCTGGGACCTCATTTTGTAATCTCTGATATTTATTTTGAATGATAAATCTTTTAAAACGACTCAATTAGAGTTCGTTTTCTATTATTGTGACTATTGTGCCGTCGAGTAACACCCAGTTTGAATTCCGCTGCATCCATGAATTGGGGGTGTTACATAGTCTAAAAGTTACCATATCATCCTACAAATACATAAATCCATAAAACACATTGTTTAAACGACCAAATTGTTCAAATGTTATGTTAAACACTCCAAATATCGCTCTCATTGGCGATCAATCTTCTTCTCAAGCTTTCCAAGGAACCTTCCAAAGCATTTCCGCATTCCCCTTGTTTGTATGTACTCCTCTAACTCGTTTAGTAACCTTGGGAGTTGTTGGAGGTACTCAAGAGGTGGTAGCCTAGAGTTGGGTAAACCGTCATCTTCACTCATGGATGATGATGATGATGATGAGGAAGTAAGAGGATGAAGGTGTTTCCCTTGAGCATTTGAAACTCTCTTATCGCTTAATGGAACAAAGATATGTGGCACGAGAGAGTAGTCTAAGTGAAGACCTCAAGCGGTAGGAGGAATGGGAGCAAATTGTCTATAGAGACGAGTTAAAAGCATTCCATATGGAAGAGCGGTGGTGCCTTGCACGGGTATGTCAGCCATCCTTTTGGCTATGTAGTAAGCCAAGTTGAAAGGTTGACGCATGGACACGGAATAGAGAGTGTAACAAAGGAAAACATTGATATGATCCCTATGCCCTATGGTGCTAATGACATTGGCTCTAAGGACTTCTTCCCACTTCTTGAATTGAGGCTTAAGCTCATTGAGTTCCATATCATAAGGGTCCTTACCAACCTCATTCCCCAAAAGAGTTCTCCTAGTATCAGAAGTCCTAACAAAGAGATGATCATGAATGACATCCTTGGATACAAGAGGAGTATCATAAGGATGGATGCGGTCAATAATCAAGTCAAGAATTGTGGGTGAGTGTTTGTCCGAATAAAGAAAAGTACCATGATTTGGAATAGCTAGAACTTGAGCAGAGTCATTAAGAGAGATGTTGTAAGTGTGACCACTAGCCATGAAGGACAAAGACATGAGACCATCATCATTGGTATGGAGATTGATGGAAGCATAGAACTCTAGAATGAATCTAGGATAGATAGGCTCATCGATATCTAGGAGGCAATCAAAATGAATGTTGGCTAGTTCCCTACGAATATTGGTGTTTTCTAAGAAAGAGGGATCAATGGTTCTATCCTCTTGGATATAACGTTTTTCTATGGCATTAAAGACTTTGACTTGAGCGGGGGTAAGACCTTTGGTTTTGTGGTGTTTTGGAATGTAGTTAAGAGTGTCCTTGTGATCATAGTGAGTTGCGGGAGGCATAATGATTCCTAGAAACACAAATATCACATTTTTAGACTAAGTTAACGACAATTATAATGTAGATGTTCTAGTGTGGCCTATATGCAAACAATGTGGAAGTGTGGCTATCTTGACTCATTTTAATGCTCAAAATGTTTTATTATGCAAATTTTGTTATAAAACAAAAGATAAACCAAACGCTCCTAATTCAATGTAGCTTCATTTAAATGTACCCGAAAATACATATTAGTTATGTATTTCCTTTAGCATTCAAGAGACATTATGCAAGTGATGCTCAAAACATAACGTTTTTAGTTTATATCAACAATGAAAGAAAAAAACTATTTTTCCTAGTTGTAAGAAGTATTTTGCAAAAATTTGACATGGGGTGTTTGGTAAACATGATAATGTCCTACAAGATGCAATTCCTAACTAAGGAAACCATGATTAGTTTTATTTACAACACATGCTCTATATAATTTCTAAAGTTGATGCATAACCCCAAGTTTTTAGTTTATGTGCATAAATAGAAATCCTAGACACGGATCGGGAGTGTAATTATGTTTAGAATACTTACAATGATGTTTAGAGAGAAATGAGGATGAAGGAGAAACCTAATTTTCGTGTGTATTGGTGTTGTGGAGTGAATAGTAACTGTTGTTGTGTTGTGGTAAAAGGATAAGGGGTGTTTGGTTTAATATATAAAAAGAAAACAACCTGCAAGGTCAGCGGACTGGACGGAACCAAGAGGAGGGTTCCGCCAGCCTTGTCGTTTGGTTCCGCTAGCCTGTAGACCAAAAGGACTAAGATGGATTTGTTTTGATTTTTATAATTTTATTCTAATGTTTAAAACTACAATGTAGGTTCCATAAGCCCTAGTACAAGTCTAAGAAGATTAAATGGTTCACGTTTAAGAGGTTTCGTGAGAATATCGGCAATGTTGTCTTCCGAGGATACTTTCTCGATAGAGATGTTTCCTTTTTAAACATTGTCACGAAGAAAGTGATGACGGATCTCAATATGTTTAGTACGAGCATGTTGGATGGGATTCTTGCTGAGATCGATGGCACCTTTGTTCTCACAAAGAATGGAGATGCCATTTAGTTGGATTCCATAGTCGACTAGAGCTTACTTCATCCAAAGAGATTGTTGACATGCTTTTCCGGCCGATACGTATTCGGCTTCAGTTGTTGAGATAGCGAGAGCCATTTGTTTCTTATAGAAACATGAGGTGAGACAATGTCCAACAAAAGTACAAATACCACTTGTACTTTTTCTATCAACATAGTCACCGGCATGGTGCAAGTCAGCATACACTATGGTTTCTACTCCTGTTCCTTTGGGATACCATAATCCTAAGTGTGTAGGACCTTTGATATATCTAAAAATCCATTTTACGGCTTCAAGATGGGTTGTTTTAGGATCTTCTTGAAAACGTGCACATAGACAAACACTAAACATAATGTCGGGTCTACTAGCCGTGAGATAGAGTAGACTACAAATCATTCATCTATATTTAGTGTTATCTACGGATTCACTTTCTGTTGGGATATAAAAGATTAAGGTACTTTTGTATTTCAAAGTACTGCTGCATATTGAAGATTATTCAAAGTACTTCGAAGAGTATAAGGACTTAAGTGCCATATTGATTAAAGGATTATTATGTAATATTCTATGAATATTCTAGAATTAGTTAGGGATAATTACTTGTCGTTCAAGTAGATGATGTAAACCGACTTAAGGTTATCTATATAAGGGGCCTTATGATGGTATTAGGGATATAAGTTTTTAGTCGAAGTTCTAAGAGTCTTAGAACTTTACAAGTCGATAATAGTTAGTGATTGTTAGTGAATCTGTGTAACAAAGCAGGTTCAAGTTTAGTTTAATATAAAAGTTCTTCTTAAGCTTTGTGTTAGTAGATTCCACATACTTTACAAGGTCAAACAGTGTTTCAATATTAATAGTGTTGAGTTTACTCAATATTGTTAAACCCTTACAAGCTACAAAATAGTTTGGTCAAAGTATATCGATCCAACAAGTGGTATCAGAGCTTGTGTTGGAAACTCTGATTAAGAAGATAATCTTTTAAACCGATTCTACTACAAACCCTTCAAGATGTCGACAGAGGCTGCACCTACTCCATCCATCACTGCTGTTAGAATTCCTATTGTCAAGAAGGGAGAATATGACTTATGGGCCATGAAGATGAGGCAGTTCATTACCATCACAGACCATGCTTTATGTGATGTGATTGTCAATGGCAATATGGTACTTGAAGAACCAGTAGAGCTCCCAGGACAACCTAAACCACCTAAACCAACCATCTCAGCTGCTACAATGAGAAATCAAGACAAAGCTCTCAACATATTACTGTCTGCTATTCCTGATGGACACCTATTGAATTTTCATGATGCTCAGGATGCAAAACAACTATGGGCTGCAATTATGAAAAAGTTTGGAGGTAATGATGCTTCCAAGAAGATGCACAGGAACCTGTTGAAGCAACAATTTGAAACTTTCACTGTTGGTGAAAGAGAAGGTCTTGATTCTACTTATGAAAGATTCCAAAATCTTCTAAATATGCTAGAACTATATGGAGCTGAGGCATCAGTTGAAGATGCTAACTTGAAGTTCTTGAGAAGCTTGCCATCAGCATGGCATGTAGTTGCTACTATGATCAGAGGACAACCAGGTTTGGACACAATGGACTTTGATGATCTCTACAACAATATGAAGGTGTATGAGCATGAGATGAATGGTACTACAGGTTCAAGCACACATCAGAAACCACAAAACATTGCTTTTGTATTTTCTAAAAACAGAAGCAGTACTTCCAATAAACGTACTTCTTATCTTGTTCAAAGTACTGTGACTGAAACTTGTGGAAAACTAGAAGGGGGGGGGGGGGTTGAATAGTTTTACGTCTTTTTAGTTTTATGAAAACTTAGTTGTTTAAAAGTCTTGTTTACTCTTAAAACTTTGATTCGATCTTATGTGAATTCAAGTCTAGAACAATATGAACAACTATATCTAAGTATGAGCAATAATAATAATGCAAACTAAATATGTGAAATCAACACATGCATAATATAAACAATTATAGTTGTATACGAGAGATAAGTAAGTAAACGTTTATTTTATAATCTTTAGTTATATTTTGTATGAAAACTATACTTGATCGAAATGATCAATTAAATGTATGTTACATTTTTAGTTTGATTGTAAAAACTTTGTTTTGTGAATGAAACTTTTGTTTGATCTTTAAGTAAAATCAATACTAGCACTATATGAGCAACTATACATATACGTCTACGTCTACAAAAGTAATAACGATATAAGCAAGATAATAAGTAAGATATGGAAAGATCTAACCACGAGACAAAGGATTTATAGTGGTTCGGCTACAAGGACACCTTCCTTGCCCTACTCCACTCCTCGAGTCAACTACTCGAGAGTTTTCTTCACTATGTCAACAAGCTCCCTTATGGCGGAGAAAACCTTACACACCAATATACACACCACAACTACGTCACAACTTATTCACACCTTCTACACAACTTCTTCACACCTAGTCACTACTTAATCACAACACTACTTCACACCTTTCTACTTCACACCTATCTACTTCACACCAATCTTCTTCACAACTACACTACTTCACTACCAAACAACTTCTTCTCCCTACACAACTTCTATTCCTAGATCTATCTAGTTACACTACTATCACACATTTACAATGAATGTACACAACAACTAGACTATATACACAAATCTACAATACTTCACAACGTGATGTTGAAGGAGTATTCTTCTCTTGCACTTTGAGAGATGAGAGGTGAGGGAATGAATCACTTGAAACAAGGATTAACAATTATATGATCAAAGGGTTTTTAGGAGGATGTTTAGAGAGATTTGGATCTGAAAATTTTTGTGCAAGAGGTGGAAAAATTCCAGATTTAAGGTGGTATTTATAGGGAAAAATTTTTGACAGAATCTGACAGGGGAGCGTGGCCGGTCCCCTTAATTGTGTGCTGGCCCCCTTAAAATTAAGGGGGCCGCCCAGACGAAAACTGCAGTTTTCTTGTCGTTTTCTGGGGAAAGTTTATTTGGTGAAAAACTAACTGATTTTGGTTAAAATTTTGAATTCATATATTTATTATGAATAAAACATTTTCCTTTATTACCAAAAATGTTATTCAAAAATATATAATAAGTTTATTTAATTTTATAAACTTTGTATTATTTAAATAAACATCCATTTGATCATAAAATGTATTAGTCACTTGTTTATTCATACCTTAAGTGATTATGTTGGATAAGATGATATAAACTTGCTTAAAACTTGTTTACGTATTAACTTTGCGTTTAATGTTCTTATATTTTGTGATCGTCAAAACTTAAGGATATCGAAAGATTTTAATAACGTTTTTATACATTATTTATATCAACAATCTCCCCCTTTTTTGATGATTACAAAATCTAAACTCATTAAACTAAAAATTAACATATATGCAAGTTTTTAGTGTGAGTTTATATCACTTCTCCCCCTTTTTGTTAACATCAAAAAGGTTATCCCGACGAATTTATAGCTCCCCCTTGAAGTATACTCCCCCTCGTTTTGAGGTCATAAGAAATCGAGATATGGAATGCTTGCAAAAATATTTAGAGCACAAGCAATATATATATATATATATATATATATATATATATATATATATATATATATATATATATATATATATATATATATATATATATATATATATACGTATATATATATATATACATATATATATATATATACGTATATATATATACGTATATATATATATATATACGTATATATATATATATACGTATATATATATACTAGATGTCGAAGCCCGCCCGATGGGCGGGCATGACTTATGAATATTTTTGGATAAATAAGTTGACGGAAAATAAGATACAAGCGTACCAATTTTTTAATTGAATGCATTAAGAACGTAAAGAAACAAACGGTTATAGATTATGAGAGAAAAAAAAAAGTTTCATAGTGGTACGCAAGAACAAAGTATCAAAGCATAGCCAGTTCTATGAGCGAGCAAGCCTTATAAATATCTTGAAAAAACTTAAGTGAAACAAAAATAAACTATAGGTTTCTGAACAGGAACCATTCCTTCTGTTACTTGTTCAATTTGCATCCTTTTGTTCTTCTGGTTCATGCTTTATATAAAAGGGAATCAAACTTAATAAATTATATGTCATTACAAAATAAATGCTTTTAGTTAAAAAAGAAAAAAGAAAAAAAAATCTTTATACACAACATGTGTCGTTGAATTTGTGTATTTACTATCTCTATCACAAAATATAATCTCCAAACCCTTCTTGCTCTTAACCCTTGAGACAACGATATATAGTTGCCCACGAAAGAAAACCAAATGCATGTTCACATGAGGTTCTCCAGTTATGTATAAGCTCTCTATCTAACCAACTTCTCTTGAATGCATGTTCCTGCTCTTTAGATTCTATAGCTTTTTTTTGTTTTAAAGAGCTTGAACATCCCATTAAAGAACCTAGCAAATTGATCTTGCATTTTAAATAATTAATTCTGTAACCTTTCAAAAAAACATAAAAAATACAAATAAACATTTAATTATATTCATTGGTATAGTACTGAAGCATATTTCATGAACTAAAAATAATGCATAATTCTAAATTATTTATTTGACTTTCGACCCATTTGACCCATTAGTATTTTTTTTACGTTACCCATTCCACCCGTTAGCAACTTATTTTATGTTAAGCATTTAACCCGTTAAATATCAAATATTACCTAAATCGACCCTTTCATAGGTAAAAGAATCGAAATTACCAACTCTAATTTTTTGTATTACAATATTTTAGTCAAAATTGGTACCTTTATAGCTCTCATAGTCATTCTATGTCTTCTTTAACTTCATCTTCTAACAATGGTTCGTGCCTAGATACTCATGCATCATGCCATCGTTTCACGTCCTGGATAATCGCACACTATTTTTTTCGATAGTCAACTATCGAAATATAAAATAGCAAACAATAACAATAGAGACT